>RAOY01000008.1:339373-586383 GCA_009806085.1 Neurospora cerealis
TCCCCCCCCCCCCCCCCCCCCCCATCAATAAGAAACATGATGCGTTGATCGGATAAAGTGCCGATCACTTGCCAGCTTTTTCCATTCCCTGAAGACTTTATAAGTGAGACACGATGACATGTTGTTGCATCGCTTGGAATTTCAAGACGGTAACATACCACAAAAAGAAACGACGGGAGAGTCTAGGGAGGCAGGGAGGGAGGGAAGACAGCAGCTACGGTCGAGAAGGAGGTGGAATGCTGAAAGCTGGAAGCTGGAAGCTGGAAGCTCAGCAGAGGACTGGAAGAAAATTAAAACGGTCGCCGCCACCGGTGTGAGTCGCCCAGCAGCAGCGATTGGTGTCGGACTGTCTGTCGTTGGTGTCGCTGGTGTCGCGAGTTGCGGCCGCCAAACGGATGCCGGAAATACCCTATGCCGCGGGCCGGATGCCTGCCTTGCCGGGTTTCGCGGGTGTGGCGCCCACTCCCACAGCCACTGCCGCTTTACACTACTGCCGTCCCAGTGCCCTCTTTGGGGTTCTCACTGGCTGAGAAGAGCACGACAACCAAAAAGAAAGTTCTGACATGCTATTCCGGCGTCGCGGTGCTGCGTCTCACCTCTCACAGGCACCGAGAGAAACCCGACGTGCGACCGTTGAACGGCGGAAGTGGGATGAAAAGCGGACGCCGCCGCAGTCGCACCGCAAATGCGGAATTTTTGTGGCGAACGGCGGATCGGATGCAGGTACGGATTCTCGAAATCCACTCCTCCCGACGACCTAACCGTGTTTAACCGTGGAACCGTCGAACTATCGAACGGAAATGCTTAATTTTGGTCTTGGTGCAGCCGGAGGGGGACCCGAAAGTGAGGCGCAGAATCCACCGCGGACTCCATCCGTTCTGGATATTTCGTGTCGCGATCGTGTCGCGATTGAGATATGTATGCCATCCCGGCGCGCATGTGGCAGAATTTTTTTTTTTTTTTTTTTTTTTTTTTTTTTGGCTGCCGTCAGTCATTCGGGCCCGTGGCGAGCCGGGGAGCGATTCCGGGTTTCGTAACTTTTCTTAAGTCAGCGTGGCCGGTTGGAAAATTCCACTTTCATACTGCCGAAGGATGACTGGGAATAAGATACCTGGAGGACTTTTGGTGACATGGCTTGTTAGCTAAGCAACTCCGCATACATCGCTACAAGTACCGTAGAAACTCGGTAAACTGGCAAATAGCTTTCCCTCTTTGAGCGCCCGACAGTAAGCACAGGAAGCAGCACACGTCTGTACATATGTCCGCTTAGGTAGTAAAAGCTCTATAACACTGTCCACCACTATCTTGCTTGCGTTTCAGAGCACAGGCTCGGACTTGAGCGTTACAGATTTGCTAGCACCCTGCCTAATATTTAGGTTTTTCAGGCATTAGCTATTTGCTAGTTTACCGAGTGTCTACGGTAAACGCTACCAAGGCTGGGGTTTCCGAGTGTATTTACAGAGCTTAAGAGGTAAGTATCCTACAGGAGAATGGGAGCTACCTAGCCTATTAGCTCAAACTTGCATAACGCTTACTATATAGTAAATAATAAATTTGCATACAGTGAAGGCTCTGATTAGCTCAAACTTTTTATAGAAAGGTTAGGAATATTTTGTTACTCCCTCTCGTTTATAGCTAAGTAAAAGGGGTAGATCAATATGACCATACTACTTTAATACTACATTAGCTTAGTAATAGCCAATCTTAACTATTTATAGTATAATTAGCTAAAGCTATTATACCGCTCTATAAATATCGTTTGAAAAATAAGGTGAAACCTTGTACAAATTTAATACCTAATTTTAATCTCATTTATACGTAAAATACTAGCTAAAATACGTATTAAATTAAAAAAATAAACGCTTAAAACAAATATTGAACCTTTTTAAATAGCTTGAACGTTTTACTATTATTGTTACGCTAAGATATACTTTACAAATAATGTTAATAAAAGATAGGAGAGTGAGCAACTAGTTGCTAGACAGAGTAATAGTATATAACGATTGACGATAGTTTTATTAAAGGAAGCGAAGATAAAGATTGTCGAGAGCCTCAACTTAGAACCTTACATACGACTTTATAGAGCGTAAGCAAGATAGATAGTAGGTTGTAAGGTAATAATTAATTAATCCGTCCGTTTTAATAGAAACTAATAGGGTAAGCACTCTTATATACTATAACACGCTCAAATGAGTATGTTTATACCTAACTTAGTATATGTTACAATAGGGTGGAGACACTTAAGTACCTGCTTAGAATATCCTATAATAATTTTCGTATTTATAAAATAGTAAAAGCAAAGAGCAATAAAATAATTTAAATACTACCTTCTTATAACTATTTAATAATATTCTTAAACTGCCTAATAATAATAATTAGCTATTAACCTTCCTAACTTTCAACTTTAATAATAGTTAATTTATTTACTTAGTAAACTATAATTAAATTGATAATATCCAACCTATTTAAATGTATTAAGTTGAAAATAGCTAACTAATTAAAATCTAATACAATATTATAATAGCCTCTTTAAATAATACTTAATTGCTTTAAAATATTGTATAAAATAGAGAATTATTATAAATTATACCCCCCCTTTCCACTACTTTAAAGAGGAAGCGAATACCTTTTAAACTTAAGAAGCAAAAGGTATTAAAATTAATTAAATTAAAGAAAAGGTATAACTAAATTCAACTTCTAATAAATTTAATAATAATTTAATACTTCGAATATAAGAATAAAAAATTCTTTAATTTAATATAATTAAGAGATTATACTATAGTATAGGAGCGCGTAAGGGTATTATACGTAAAGAAGTAAATTAAATACACGTAGATTTAAAAATCTATTAAAACGAAGTTTAATATTTAATAACAATAATATTGTTACTTAGAATGAGATTCTTTCTATTTTTAACGCTTTATTTAACGCTACTATTAAATTGCCTAAAATATTTATATAAAATTAAAAAGCCTTTTGAAAGTAGAAGAATCTTAAGAATTATATTATTGACTATTTTATAAAGACCCCGCTCGGTAATATTAAAATATACTTTTTATTATAGGGCTAGCGCCCAGTACTAGCATCTAGCACATCGTGGGCTAACCGACTAGCGCGAAAGACTTCTAATATCCTAGTAACTACTAGGACTATAGCTCGTCCAAATTAGGCGGCTACTTTAGGCAGCTAGGTACGTATAGAGTTACGTGCCTACGTACAACCTTTTGAGGACGAGTAGCCGGGTTTACCTTATAGGCCTCTTTCTTTCTCCATTTTTCTCTTCGTAGAACCTTAATCGATCCCTATTAGCTAGTACCTACGTATAGCTCTGCTATCCCCTTACACTTTTAAGTAACTTTTAAAACAAAAGCGGCGGGTAAAGGTATTAGAAAAACGGGAAAATTGTAAATAAATAATTTATTTAAAAATAATAATATTAATCTCAAGGGTAATAATAGTAGTAATAAGGAAGAAGTAATATTATTTAATAATAAAGAAGTAGAAAATAATAAAAATAAAATTCAAAAAGTTACTCCGCTTACGAAAACTCCTTAAAGCGTAATAATATAAAAAGAATACCAATCTTATACAAAGTCTATTATTAAAAGGTGAAATTTTCTTAGTTAACATAAGTATTAATAATATTAGTCGTAAAAAGAAGGTATAACGAACGGCAATCTAATATGCCTAAATAAGATAGCTAAAGGTAGTAACTATTAGAGTCGTTCAATAAAGCTAAAGGGTTTATAATAAGTATAGTAGCGTTATACTAGTCTTAATAATAGTAATTAATTAACTACTATCGAACTATTTAATAATTTAAGTTCTTTAGTCGTCCTTTTATACCTTAAGTGCCTATCTTAATCCTTATACCTTAAGTATCTACTTACTCGTAGTATTAACTTACTTATAGTATAAGCTTACTCGTAAGCCCTAGCTCACTATAAGCCCCGGATTACTAGTAAGTACTAGCTTACTATAAGTACTAGCTTACTAGTAAGCCCGTACATTCTATAAGTACGCTTATACGTCCTTCTAATTTAGTCTTATCTTTTAATAGTTATACTATTCGCTTTAAGTAGGGCTGTCGGGTCCTAATAGCTTAGGCGGCCCCTATATCGCTTAAGTTTATAATATAATACTTCCCCTCTTTAGCTAACGTTCTCGACGGCTCTATTAGTTCTCTAACATTCTTACCCTATTTTTATCTTTAGTACTACTCCTATTATTATTTTAGATATAGTAAGTTCTTTTTCTTCTTTATACTCGTCGTTATATTTAACCGTATTCTTAAGCGCTTAGCTATATCGTCCGTCCGGCGGAATGCCTTACTAACTTATTTCGAGGCTTTTAGTTCTATAATTATACTTTGCTAACGTTGCTCCGACTATAAACTAGCTTATAAGAAGCTTCTTAGTTATATAAAATATAGCGAGTGCGTTCGCAGCGCCCGTCCTTATAAAGAGGTTAATTACAATTCGGAGTATTAGTATTTATTAATTCTTCCTTAGTTGCTAGCTTACTAACTCCTTATTAATACTTCGGATATTTATAGAGAATGTAAAATTGAAGTAGGAGTAGGCTACGTTTATAAAAGCGATATAGGACTATACGCTCCGCTTGTCCGAAATATAGCAGCGTTAAGAGGAATTGGCGGCGAAGGTTCGCGACGTGTTTCGTATCGTTATAACCGAGTTAGAGGCTTAAAAGGATGAGGATAGAGTAGTTAGGAGGGAGCTTGAGCCTCTACCTGAGGAATATTCGGCGGAGGCGTCTACTTCCGTCGGCCCTATACCCGTAGATTGGTCGGCTTTTGTCGCGACGACTTCCCTTACTTTTTAATTAGGCAGTCTTCTACCCCTAAGCGGTCTAAGTTCCTCCGGTAGAATTCCTCCAACGTTTTAAAGCAACTTAAATTCTTAACGGGTTCTTATATATTATTTTCGGGACTAAACCCTTCCTATTTAATAAGGTATTCCAATTCTCCTTCTATTTTTAAATCTAAAATTTATTCCACATCCTATTCTTCTTCTTCGTCCTCGATATTAGTTTGTATGTTGACTCGTGCGTTTTTAGGTGCTGGCTCCAATAACGAGACGTGGAATAAATATAATCTTAGTTTTATAGTATTAGGAATATCCAATTAGTATATTATATTTAAAATCTTCTTCTTTATTTTAAATAGTCCTACTCGTCGGTCGTCGAGTTTCTTATTAGGTCGCTTTATTCTTAGGTTCCTAATAGATAAAAGCACTTTATCCTCCTCTTTAAAGCGAGGTCCCTCGAGCCTTTTTTACTTATAGTACCGGCTCATCTTTTATTATACGAATTCTAATTCTATTTTGAGTTTTTCGTATAACATATATAGCTTCTAGGCTTTAACTATAGCCTTCGGAACGTTGGAATTAAATCCTTCCAAGAGTTCTATTTTATACTCGTAGTTTGCGAAGAAAGGTATAACTTTTGTAGTTTTCGTAAGAGAGGTATTTTATAGTAATTATATTATAAGTAAGAGGTCTACTTAATTATTTTATTTAAAGTTAATATAATTCCTTAAGTATTATTTTACGATCTAGTTAATCTTTTCCGTTTATTTGTTTGTTTACGGGTAGTAGGCTATTAATAACTTACTCTTAGTACCGAGTTTATTTATTAATGCTTATTAGAATTTAAATACGAACTTAGTATTCCTATTTATAATCTATTCCTTCAGCTAACCGTATATTAAAGTAACGTTCTAATAAATT
Organism: Neurospora cerealis; assembly: GCA_009806085.1. Classification (NCBI taxonomy): domain Eukaryota; kingdom Fungi; phylum Ascomycota; class Sordariomycetes; order Sordariales; family Sordariaceae; genus Neurospora; species Neurospora cerealis. The sequence continues at coordinate 345,121 of RAOY01000008.1, forward strand.
ATATCTACAAGCTATTCTACGGACTATACTTCCTTATAAGGTAGAAAGTAGCTCTACTTAGTTAACCTATTTACTACTATTAGAATATTATTATACATAATTCTTATAGTAGTATTTGTAAATAGGGGTAATTTAGTAATAAAATTTATAGTTACCGAACTCAATAGCCTTCCTACAACCCTTAAGGGTTCGAGGAATTTATATAGCTTATATCTTATAACCCTAGTTCTATTATAACGTTTATAAGCTTATAATATTCGAGCTACTTTAGTCTTTATTTTTAAAATGTCGTAGTATTACTATATCCGTACTATAGTTTTTATAATCCTTATATATCTTTCTATTTTAGAAATATAGATTTCTATAATAAAGTTTTCTTATTATTCCGGCTACACGTAGGCTTTATTGTGATACTATAACTTAGTATTTTGGAATATAATTCCTTCTTCCTAATTACCTTCCTATTGCTACTTATCCTCGGGGGTAGCGATAGTAGCTTAGTATTTTAGAGCCTAATCTTTAGCTATATAAATAACGCAATACTCTACCTATTCTTATAAGGAGTACGTAAGCAATCTATTTATTTATTCTTAAAATAGTAGTATAGAGGCTTTTATATTATCTTTTATATAGTTTACCCTTCGACTTAATACGTTAGCTTAGGCATTCTCCGATCCCTTTTTATAATTAATCCTAAAGTTGAATTTTAATAAGAACTTAACCTATTGTATTTAGCGACCGTTAAATACCTTCGTAGTTGTAAAGTACTATAGATTATTATAGTCGGTATAAATTTGTACTTTATAGATAGTGCTACTGAGGTATAGTTTCTATTCCTAAAATATTTCAATAATAGTTAGGAGTTCCTTATTATAAATAAGATAATTACGTCGGGGTCCTTCTAGCTTCTTTAAAAAGAAAGCTATAGGATATAATTTCCTTTGGTTGTTGTATTATTCTAATTGTCCTCCGATAGCGTAATTTAACGTATCAGTTTCGACTTTAAAAAGCTTACTTAAATCGGGGAGTTTTAATATAAGGTTTATAATAATTATATTATAAATAGCCTTAAAAGCTTCTTCCTCTAGTTTTTCCTATTTAAAGACGGTCTTCTTCTTAATAAGCTCGTACAACGGTCTAGCGATTTTTCCGTAGTCGCGTATAAATATATAATAGAAATTAGTAAATCTTAGGAATCCGCGAATATTAATCGGATTCTTAGGAATCAGCTAGCTGCGTACGGCTTCTACCTTACTTAATTCCATCCTAACCTTATTTTCTAAAATTAGGTACCTAAAAAACACGGTCTTCCGCATATAGAATTCGCTTTTCTCTATATTAACCGAGAGCTTATACTCGTATAGTACGTCTAGCACTTCCTTTATATATTTTTTATATTCCGCGAGAGTTTTAAAATAGATAAAGATATTATTTAAGTAGTAAATAGCGGACTTGTTGAAGTAGGGTCAGATTGTATAATTAATAACGGATTAAAATATTATAAGTATATTAATTAACCCAAAAAGTATAACGAGGTATTCGTAGTGCCCGTAAAGTATATAAAATACTATCTTCTATTCGTCGCCTTCCTTAATCCGAATGTAGGCGTAGGCAACGGGTAAGTTAAGGTGCGTAAAATATCGTACTCCTCCTAATTAACTTCGAATGCGTAAAATTAGAGGTAGGGAATAATTATTGCTTACAATCTCTTAATTCAATTGCTTGTAATTAATATAAAGGCGCAACTTTCTATTTTTCTTTGGTACAAAGAGGATAGGGTACCCTACTAGCAATGTAGATTCTTAAATATATTCTCGTTTTAAATTTTCGTCTAAGTACTTCCGTAACTCCACATTCTACTTCTCATTAGTATAATACACTTTGAAAAACTTAAGCTTAGTTCCTTCCTTAAGCTTAATCTTATAATCCTACGGTCCTCGTAGCGGTAGTCCTTTAAAATACTTACTAACGAAAGCCGGGTATCTATAGTAATCTACTAGGATTATTACTTTCGGCTTTTCTATCTATTAGTTCTAATAATAATTAAACTTATATTGGGCGTTAACCGTAAATACTTCTACTAACGTTACTAACCCTTCTTTTATAACTTTACTGCTTTTATTAATAGTATAAATTATAACTTCCTATACTACCTACGGTAGGGCTGTAGGAATAACGCCGTCGTAACTTACTTTCCTCTATACTCTAATCTTTTTATTAGTAATTAAGTACGTCCTAGGACGTAAACAACTACTATCCTTCTAGCTAATGTTGGGGTCGTATACTATATACTATAGGTGCCTTAGAATTATATCCTTAACTAGCTTTATATTAACGATATTAAAGCTAATTTCGATTGTCTTTCCTTCTACTATAATAAAGAGTAATTATATTTCCCTCTTTATAATTTAGGTTTCGAAGGGTCCTTTTACTACAAAAGGAGCCTTCTTCCTAATTTAGAAAAGCTTTAATTAGTTAACGAACTTTAATAAGATAAGATTTAATTAAGCTTTGGAGTCTATTAGCGCGAGGGCTTAATAGTTTTCTTAATAAATTATAATTTTAAATTATTAGTCTTCCTTCCCTTCTTCGGCAATTACGACCTCCGTAATTGCTACGAGGTCTTAAATCTTATTCTTTCGGCGGCTATTTCGTCGAATAATCTTTTTCATTTAGGGACTTAATTTTCGTCGAGCCTCCTTAAAAGCTCTAAGCCGTTTCCTAATTCCTAACTATAGTTATTAGGAGCGTCCTCCTTTATAAATTCGTACTCGTCCGGTAAACTACGTTCCTACAACTAAGCTAAATAGGCGGCTTTTTCTTCTTCCGTACTATAGACTATATTAACCTATTAGAAGTAATTAGCGACCTCCTTCTTATAAGCTTTAGCCTTCTACCTTATATATATAGGGCAATTAGCCGTTAGGTACTATCCTTAATAGGGGTCGTTATTTTACTATTTTATATAAGTATATACGTTAAGTAGTTAGGCTACGAGTTTCCTAAGGGATAGCTATTCTTCTTACTATTTAAATAGTTGTAAATTAAAAGCGAACTATTCGTTAATAACGAGCGTATTATAGGGCTTACCTTAGTTATAAGTTTAGGTAACTAGCTTAGGATGTCCTTACGTATTTAATCTCTTAATAAGCTAGAAGCGATTATCTCGCTTCTTCTTATAGTATTTATAATAACCATAGGTAATATATTAGAACTATAGTATCCGAAAGTATAATAGGTAAAGGGGGTATATTTAAATAGTATCCCCTTCTACTAGTTAATAAGCTTTTATTTCCTTAAAGAAATCGTCCTACGAAATTGTTAGTTCTCCTTTAATAACGACCACACGTTTCTTCTAAAAATTATCCTACTTTTTATCTTCTTAGCTCTTTTAATAATAATCCTCTAAGGGATCTATCTATTAGTTGGTAGCGAAGTCGTTAGAACGTTCGTACCTATATAGGTTAATAAGGTCCCGGATGTCGTTTTCCTAGGGCTCTAGTATCGTAAGGGGTATAATTATTATAGAAGTACTTATAACGTATACGATTGTAAGGAGTTCCCAATTTATAGTAGTAATACGACTAACTTCTTCCTATATTAACGCCTAATAAGATTGTTCCTTAGTGCCGGTCCGTCCTCGAAGTAGCTCCTATTAAGGATCCTCTTAGTTTAGACCGTTATTTACGTACTATTATTCTTTAGGATCGGCATCTTCCTAATTTTCTTAATTATATTTATCTATAGTATCTTCCAAGTCGTTTTAGCTATAATTAATACTAGCGATCTTAACTACTCGTATTCCTTCTACTACGGCGGCCTCGGCTTTCTTCTATTTTAACTACTTAGGGGCGCGGTAATCTTTTTTTATATGCCCCTTTTTCCCGCAATTAAAATACTTAACCTAAGAGAAATCACGCTTACTTTAATTAGCCTAGGCGGCGTCGATCTCCATAGGTCTAGAATAAGTAGTTCCGGAAATATACGTACCCTAAGTCCGTTTCTTCTTAATATTATTATTATTAGACTTAAAAGGAATAAAAGAAAGTAATTTCCCCTTCTTTTCCTACTCTCGTTAAAACTATTAATTATTAATACGAATAGCCTTATTTATATACGCGTCGATAGAGTTAAGCTAGTCCTCCTTGTAGAGTTCGTCCTTAATTTTATCCTTAAGGCTATTATAGAATAGCTACATTAGCCTATTATTATTAATATTACTACGGAAGGCGTCTTATTTAAAGAGCGTAATATAGGCTAAAGTAGACTTAGTTTGTCGAAGATAGGTTAGGCATTCCTAAGTCCGTCGAGTCTTATCCTTTTCTTTAAAGACCCTAGAGAGCGCTTAAGTGAATTCGGCGTAGGAGTTTAGGACTTTCTTAGTAAAGTTTAAAACTTCGTCTCCTTTTTCGTAGTAGTCTTTGAGGATAGGCTCGTACTAGATGAGAGCTTTGTCTACAAGTTGAGTACTTACGTAGGTTACCTTCTCGAATTTAGAGGTAAACTAGTCCGCGTAGAAGTAGAGATAGGTTTGTATTTAAATTAAGAATCCGGCGAGGGCGGCTTACTAGCTATTAAACTCCTTGGGTGCGGATAACTTAACTCTCTTGCGTTTCTTAAAAGGAATTCCCTCTCCCGCCTTCGCTTTTAGACGGCCGGGTTTACCCTAGAGCTATACCTCCAATTAATTAATACGGTCCTATATTGCCTTGAGTTGTTAATATAAAGTAGAGACGTTTAGGAGTTTACCCTAAGTAGTAGTTCCGGCGGAGGAAGATATAATAAAGCGAAGATACTTTTAGTACTATTTGAAATAGGCTAAAGGGAGTAGTAATATATAACGAACAGTAGTTTAATTTGCCTAAATAAGATAGCTAAAGGTAGTAATTATTAGAGTCGTTCGGTAAAGCTGAAGGGTTTATAATAAGTATAGTAGCGTTATACTAGTTTTAGTAATAGTAATTAATTAACTATTGTCAAACTATTTAACAATTTGAGTTCTCTAATCGTCCCTTTATACCTTAAGTACCTATTTTAATCTTTATACCTCAAGTGTCTACTTATTCGTAGTATTAGCTCACTTATAGCATAGGCTTACTCGTAAGCCTTAGCTTACTATAAGCACTAGCTCACTAGTGAGCTTGTACATTCTATAAGCACGCTTATACGCCCTTCTAATTTAGTCCTATCCTTTAATAGTTACACTATTCGCCTTGGGTGGGGCTGTCAGGTCCTAGTGGCTTAGGCGGCCCTTATATCGCTTAAGTTCGTAATAGAAGGATAGTAAAACCAAATTATTAAGTATATTAGTAGAGAAAGTAATTACCTTATTATAAATTCCTAAACTAATTAAATTTAATACTATAAATTTCGCAATTATAAATTTATAATGCGAATTCTTGAACTTAAAAGAGGAAGAAATAATAAATTATATTAAATATTTTATAAAGTATCCTTTCTTTATTAGTATATAATTAAAATTAAGTAGGAAAATAAAAAAAGGATATATTAACCGCTAAAAATATTAAATAAAGTAAAATAGAATAAAATCAACTGAAAAATTAAAGTAAGAGAAGTAGTAATTAATTTAATAATTTACTAAATTATCTTACAAATATAGGTTTACTATATTAAATTTCCTAAATTACTAAATTTATTAGTAAAATTATTAATTTTATAAAATAATACAATATTTCTAATAATATAGTAAATAAATATATATATTTAATAATTTAAAATCATCTTTTTCCTTACCGGAACCTTTTATTCTAGTCTATTTTATATATACTAAATTAGCTTATATCCTTTTTCTTTTTTAAGTACGACTGCTAACTCCTCTATATTACTATTAACGCCCGCTATTTAATATAATTAGAATATTAACCCTTTATAATATTACGTACCCTTAATTTTACTTACTTTATCTACCTCTCTTTCGTGCATTTAATTAACAAGGTTACTTTTTATATTTTAATATAAAGTTATATAATACTATTATTACGTATATAATTCATTTTTAATTATTAAAATTATATTTAAATAGTTTAATCCTTACACTTTTCTATTGCTTTTTTAAATAACTAAAACTGTATTATATAATAATATAAATATGTAAATATTGTGAAGTATATAATTATTTAGAGTTTTTTAGCTATATATTTATATCCTTCTAATTTTAAAAATAATATTTAATATTTAAAAAATGAGATTAAAATACCTTGTATTACGTTAAACCTAGCGTTTATCATATAGTATTAATTATAAAGAATATAAAACGGATATAAAAAAGTTTATATGTAAAATAAAATATTTTTAATTGACCTTTCTATTCCTGCTAATATATATATAAAAGAAAATTGAATGTTATAATAATAAATATATTCTAGACTATTTATCCCTTTCGATCGTACTAAGGAAATTAATGCTCTTTCTTAATATACGTAGTAATATAAGTACTATTAATAGTATTAATGTAATTACTAAAAGTGTTTAAACTAGGATTTAATTTTGTAATAAGATTTAAATAATTATATAGTTGCAATATAATATACGAAAAGTATAAATATTTATAAGTAAGTAGCAAATTATTTATAATTTTTAATGTAGAGGACTTATGACTTTAGAAATAATATAAAGTGGTTCGCTAGTTTTAATAATAGGCTAAAATATATAAAAAGACTATTAATTTCTAATATACTATTTAATATTAATTAATTACTAGACTAATATTCTTTTAAATCTATTTTAATAGTGTATTAAAGGTAAGTCGATCTATTCGAAAGAATTATTTAAATTATATTAGCGAACTATAATTAATTTTTTAATTAATTTTCTAACGTAGTTTTTTAAGTTATAATATATAATTTGTTGTTTCGAAGGATAACGTAAATAGCAGTCGTTGCTATAAAGGTTAAAGTAGTTTGTTTACGATTTCCTAGATTTATATCGATCGATATCCACGAATACGAATATATAGTAGTTATAATATATTAAAATTATAATAATTAAGAGTATAAAGTTCAAATACAGTATAATCGATATAATATTTATTAATATAGTAGCTGTATTTATTATATACTTTAACTACTAAAACGAAGGAAACTTACGAAAACTTATAAAAACTTACAACTTTTTTACCAAAAGTAAGGTACTCCCTACTTTAAAATTTCATCAATTTTAATACAAAAACTAGTTAAAAACTATAAAAATTTATTAATTTCTACCTATTTTAAGAAAGTATAATAGCCTACATTAGCTAGTGTCTTCTTTAAGTACCCTAATTACAATTTGAACAATTTTAACAAATTTTCTACTACCTAAACTAATTAGCGTTAAATAAAATCGACCTTGGCACCTAAACCCCTCTATAAACCTTATAACTTTTCCATAAAAAGTTTGAGCCGATCAGAGCCTAAAGAGATGAAAACATTTGTAGTGTAAAGTCCACTGTTCCCGTTGAACTATTGTCGGTACCATCATCTAGTGTAGTTCCCTTTCACCGATCTTGCTATATAATTTTATCTTGTCGAAGCGATGATAAATGACGTCAAGTCCACTTGTATTCGCTTCGCTGCCGACGATGGGATCGTAATCCCTCAAATGCACTCTGTAGTTCCCGTCACCCGGTACGCCGGCCGGCACATCCACCTTTTGACATGACGGAGGTTAGGAGGTTCGTTCAAGTTTGACGACTGCTCACAATCCAACCCATCCGTACTCCGTCGGCCTTTCTCCTGTCTCAGACTCACAGACTCCCAGACATTCCAGGCTTCGGCCCCTGAATTGAACACTTAACTGGATGACCAGAACGCCGCGAATGGGGCCGAATCAACCAGTAACTGTATAATCGGGTCGCCCGAATGAGACTCCGAGTCGGGACTCACTTGCTTCGGTAGTCGTTTGGAGAAAAGCCACTAATGCGATCGCGATCCGGGTAAATACTGGTAACCTGGTGAGCCTGGGCTGGATGCCTTGAATGCCCTGTGTACACTACCTACCGCTTTTTCTCACGGAATTTGGTTTTCTACTCAAACCAATCCTGTTACACTGGATGGTTCCCAAGAAACTCTGCGACCCGCATCAGCTCACTTACAGATTGGTCGAAGCCCTGCGCTTCTGTCAGATAGTCCCGGCGCTATACCTGTTTGAGTGAAACCAAAAAATCGAGTGAGAATTACCGGTATTACTAAATAGGACCTGGATATCACTGGATATGACCAGACTGGATGCTGGGGGGCTGGATATAAGTGCCGCCGAAGCCGCATGCAATTGCAATGTTACTATACGGCCAGGCATCCCGACCTGTGCTTTGACGGTAAAGTTGCACCGGATTGCGCTTGACCAGTCAACACCCAGTTACGGCCCAGTCACAACCAGTCGACAGCCAGTTTAACCGGTTACAGTCATTACTTAACCGCACTGACCGGTAGCAGCGAGCCCACAGACGTCAACGGCGTTCCCTTGCCCGCGGAAGGCAGTCCTACTGGCGGCATTTCCGAGCCAGCTTGCCAGGTCGCCATGACCCCCACATAACGCGAAGGACTTAAAAGGACCCAAAGGACCCAAAGGACCCAAAAGAGCCGCAAGGTCAAGGACCGGGACAGAAGATGAAGCTGTAAAGTCCGAAGGTGTGCATATCCCAACTCCCCAAATTGGAAAGGCACACAAAACACTAAAACATTAAAACCCGAAGACTTGACACACTGTGGATCCCCGAGGCCCGAAGTCCGTCTGACCGCCGTTGATGATTGAAGCGATGCACAACCGATCGACCGATGATATTTGCGATTGACCAAATGATTGGGAACCTTTGCGGCTGACCTTTGCCCGTTAGTCTTGCTTGCTCTTGGTTAGACTTGGGTCTAGCAATCGACGATGAGAGACGATCGACAATCGGCGATCGGCGTGGACTAAAAGGCTTGGGCATCACAGGTTCTTTGAAGGGATCCAAAACGGACTCAAGTGATCTCAAAAGCTTCAATTCCCATTTCTTTAAAATAGGAGGGCAACCCACAAGAGCCAAACACAAGCCCCAAGAACAGGGACAACCGTGGTTCAACTCCCGGTTGCAAATGTCAATTGTTTTCCCTCTGGAGCTGACTGGATCTCACTGGAGCGCAATGGGGCTCTTGGTATTTCGGTCGCTTGTCTTTCAGCCGCTTTTTGCACCAAAAAGCACTAGCAACAGGGTCAGGGTTACCATAGTTTACACTACTAGCCCAAAAGGGACGGACTGACTAGAGACGAAGCGAAATGGCATTTCTCAACTCTCGAGTCATGCCGTTTGCTGTCAAAGCCTGCCTGACAAAGCTAACAAATTGTCCGGACTCCGGCAAAGCGAAACGGCAAGCGAACTGCTTTCGGTTGGAAAATGCGGTGGTACCGGCCTGGCGGTTTTGTGAATCGAGATCTGTGAATCTGATGCGGTGCGGCGATGCGGTGATGCGGTGGTCGGTGATGCCGACGGTGAAAGCGCAAAAGGGGACCTGAAAAGGGGAGCTGAACGTGTCAAAGAAGCGAGATAGGCGGTCCGGACCGTAGTTCGGGAGACGGGTCACGGGTGGTCCGACCGTCCGAGAGAGGCGAGCACCGGACTCCGTGCCAAGACGGGTCCGGTGGCTTGTGCGGCGGGACGGGAAGGGACCTCGTCCCTAACAAAATTATTGAGACCTTTACCAAATAGTCGTAAGAATAAACCGAACATATTATATTCAGTACACTATACCTTGGGTATACTCTTACTACGCATCCAAGCGCGCCTTTATTACACCTTTAAACTTAACTTCTACGCAATTCCTACCTAGAAATATCCCCAAGGGACTCTAGCTAATATATTTTCGAATCATCATAATCCCAATCACAGTTTTGTAACGGCCTTTCTTAACTACAACGAGCGGTATTGGACTGGTTTACTTGCTCAGTTGGTTGATCGCCCGCTAAGGCTACGGCCAAAGGTCTCATCAATTTTGTTGTGGGCGAGGGGACCAAGGGCCCGTGAGTGGAGTGGGAGTAGGCCGGGAGTGGGCCGCTACGGAGGTGGATCGGACCCGGATACCGAGAACTGCCCTTTAAACTTAAGGTTCTGAAGGAGCCCGCAACCAGGTCCTGACTTCGAGATTAGAGCTGAATGAATTCATATGGTTATGAAGAAATCGTAAATTCATGACGTAACTCACTTGCATAGCAGCCAACATGCAACGGCCCGTTCAACCCACGATAGTTTAGACGCTGTGAATCAAGTCGGAAGCAGGACTAAGCCCAAGTTAGCTTCCTCCTGGTCACCTACGTGATCCCAGCGTCTATACTATCGTGTGAGGAACAGTTTGTTGCGTGCCAAGTAGTACTTGACTGTCAGGTACCTATGAGACCGAAAACAAGAAGCATGAAAACCAAAACATCTAGGAAAGTACGAGATGAGCAAAGATCATAACACGACCAGACAAACTTTGATACCATAGAATCAACCGAAAAGTCCAACCAAAAAAAGACAAACCGTAGACCGAGACAGAACCGCTTGAGTTAGAACCATAACCTCCATACACACACGAACTCAATAAGGCACATAAGATAACCCGCTTTGGAGGTCGGTAAACTGCGTATTCCAGCAAAGTTCGCCGGCCTTCTCTTTCACCTCATTCCTTTTCCATCTTCTCCCCCTCCTACTTGACCCTCACCCTCCGTCAGCCTTTCCCTTCCCCGTTTCCCCCTTCCTCGCCTCCCATCCTGTCACTCTCACGTATTATACCCTCCCCTTCTTCAGCGTCGCGAGTTTCTTCTCGCAAGCCGACAACCCCACCTCGTTCCCCATACTATCTACCTTCCGCTTCCGATGCCTGCTCAAAAATTCGGGCCTCCCCGGTGCGAACGACGCCCCGCACTTAGCAGGGCATTCGATCCTCTTCAGCGAGATCTTCTGGACCGTTTCTGCGTAGCGCGGGTGCGTGGTGACGTAGTGCTTTTTTAGCTCTTTGGAGTGAGCTTCGTATGAACAGTCGCCGTAGCGGTCGGGATCATCGAGAGCGGCTTGGCAGGGCTTTTTGGGAGGATATCGCCTGTTGGAAGAGGTTGAGGAGGAGGGGGAAGGGGCAGATGATGAGGAAGGGGATGGTGAGGGCGTGTAGCTGGTGGATGGGGAGGTTGGAGATTGTGGGAGTGGTGCTGGGGATGAGGAGGATTGGGGTGGGAGAGAAGTGGGTGATGGGGGGAGTTGAGACGGTAGTGGGAATTGAGTTGGTGGGTATTGGGCACCTGATGGCCAGGCACCGTTCATAGGTGCTGTGAAGACCATCATTATGTCTGGTGTTGTGGCTGTGTTCATCGTAGCGTTGGTAAGTTGCGGGTCGTAAGAACCCCAAATGAGCGGTTCCTCTGGAATGAATGGCTGATATCGAAAGAGTGACTGCTGCTGAACGAACGTCGGGTCCGGTGCGTTCTGTTCTTCATGTTCAGGTATGAAAAATTCCTCTTCACCATACACATATCCCTCCCCATCTAGCTGATCATGACGTTGTTGCAATGAGTATCCCTCACGGTGTTGAGCAGCCACCCCATTGGCATGGGAATAAGGCCAGCCCAGCTGGTGTAAGTTCTGGGTAGAATCGCTCGTCCTCTAAGTCTCGGAGCTAGGAACATTGCAGTGCATCATGGATGCTGGGGGGTTAGGGATTGAGTGTATAGTGTTGGGGTTGAAATCTTGGACCTGGCTCATATCGAACTGCATTTGGTTGAGAGTGTTGATGTAGCTGGCTTGAAGAGCAGCGAGCTCATTGGTTGCCATGGAATTTACCACAGGCATGGCTTGGAAAGCCCCATGCTGTCCGGTGGCTGCCATGTCGTGCATGGTGTCACCAGGTGCATCGCCCAGGCCGGTGGGGTTCTGCGACACAACCAGCGAGTGTGGCTCCATTCCCGGAGAGGAGAAGTCGACGTCATTGGGGCTTTCGGGAACGCTTCCGGCGTACGACGAGAAGCCCGACGAAGTGGACATTGAGTTGGCGATGGATGGAGAACGGGCCGAGCCGCCGTCCTCGACGTGAAGCCAGTCACCCAGGTCCACGACGTCCTGCGTGGATACCGCTGCAACTTGTTGTCAGATCTTGCATAAGACCGTCGTGGGTAGGGTGAGCGGGGAGGTGTCTTACACTCATCCCAAGTCAACAGCCTGGGGTCGACGGTTCCATCCCCTCCATCTGCTGCACCCGGTGGAACTTGATCGCTCATGGCGGCAGATGGGACCGAATCCGCAATGTGCGGAGGGACACTGCGGTGTGAGTGTCGTTGTATTCAAGGGGTGGTGTGATGATGTAGCTTGTCGTATCGTTCAGTGGTGTTGCCCAGCACAAAGAGGTGATGTGAGCATGGGTCAGGAAAGAGAAGAGGGGGAGGGGGAGAACAAGCGAGGCCTACTAAGGCGAGAGGTCCGTCTTAAAAGGACGCGTGTGTTCCACTTTGACAAGGAAGTTGCGACGAGAAAAAATGACGGAAACAGAAAGACGTCAACAGAGCTGAGGGGCTGTTGGAGCTGTAGGCTCTCCCGCATGCCTCCGTCTATCAATAGCAGTGACCCGTCAGGTTTGACCACTTGGAGCCGCTCCAGATGTCTCGAATTCCCAGCAACAAACGGACGATATCTCGTGAGAATTCGAAGAAAAACTGCAAAAAATGCCTGGGTGAGAGAGTGGACAGCACACCATCCTCATTCGGTAACCGGCCTGATCGTGATTCGCTTGACACGCCTCGATTTCGCGGGCTTGCGTTGTGAAGGGCCTCCCGCAGAACGGTGGGGCAGATGGTGACGGTTAACGAGAACGAAATGTTTGGTTGTACAGTCCAATGCTGGTTTATTTGTTAGCTTGGTACTCCTAGTATACAATCCAGCCTTGGTTTGTTTGTTAGTCTGGTACAAAAAAGCTAAAGCTTTACTCGATATAAGAAAGCTTTCTATTGGGTAATGTTATAAGATTAATATTTTCTAATTTTAAAAGCTTTAAAGGAAATAAAAAGAGGTATAAGAAAACATCTATTAAAAGCTTCTATAGCGTTGCAAACCCTTACTATTATCTTATATTACTTTAAATAGAGAATATTTTTTTTAAAACGTTAATAAGAGTTTTAAAACTTCCTTATTTAAGTTATAATCGAAAAACCAAACTAATAAACAAACTAATATTATATTATAGGTACTATAAACGAAATTTATTTTAAATTGTCTTAAACTTTATAAGGACAAATTAAATCGTTAAATACGGATTACAAAAGTGTAAATAGGATTTAATATATTATATTAAGTATTATAAATAGTATATTTTAAATAAGATTACGCTTTTATTATAGAGTAAAACAAATTAATTAAATATAAAAACGTTTAAGAGAGTTGACCTAATGTCTTAAGCTAATAAATAAATTAGAATTAAATTATAGAATTCGTACGACTATACTACTATAGCAAAAAAATTAGGAAGTTAGGTAGCTTACTTAAATAAGTAACTTACTTTTAGTAAGTAGGCTACTTAGTGAAGGGAATATTTAATTAGCTAGATTTTTTTATCTTTATAACCTTACGCTAAACATAAGTTGTTTAGTAGTTCTTTTAGTAGAGTAATTAAAGTAATAATAGTTTTTTCCTAAATTCTAAACTCTTATATAAATAGAAGCTACGAACCTTATTATTACTATAGCGGAAATATAAGACGGGCGTTTAGGCTAAAAAGCGGGGCGTCTAATTAAGTTTTAGTTCTTAAAATAGTCTAGTAAACTAGTTTAAATATTTTTATTTAGGCTAAACGGCTAAAGAAGCCTTCTAATTAGTTAAAATCTTTTAAAAAAAGTAAAAGCTTAAGGACCTTCTATATTAATTAAAAAGACCGCTATAAAAGGCTACTATAAATTGAAATATGTAGTAGAAAACTTCGACTCTAAAGTTTAAAGCTATTACGAAACTTTTTACGTAATTAAAAAAAACGAATACTAAATAAAATAAAACTAGCAATTATAAAAAAGAGAGCGAATATAAGAACTATTAAGCTACTAGCCTAATTAATTAAGAGAGTATTTATTTGTACGGACTTAAAAATCTATATATACGAACTTCTACTTTTTTTCCTATATATATTCCTAACCTTAGCGCTTAGCAATTAACTCGCACTAATCTAGTACGTACCGCGCCCGCTAAGCTCCTAAATTTTAGACTATTATACGCATTTAAAGATTGTACAAGCTACCCTCGTATTATACTAGCTACCTAACTAGATTTAACGATTATTCTAGTATATACTTCGTCGTATTACTTTTTCTACTAAATATATTACTACTACCTTTATTAAAATTAATCTACTATATAGCGTATTGCTAAATATCGCTAAGTAAATAACGCGCACGCATTTATTAATAGTAGGAAATAATCTATTATTTTTCTATACGTTTTTACCGCTAATTGTAATATAAATAGCCGATATAGTAACCCCCTAGCCGACGGGTGCATACGACCGTGACGCTTAGTGCCTTATAAAGTGCGCTATAAAATACTCTATAAATAATTTATTTAGGGGTATACATTTAAGTAGGGTATAACAATTTAAGCAAATGCTTAAAATATTAAAATGTTCAAATTTCTAAGTGAAATTTATAAAAGAATACATTTAACATATTGCGATACGCTAGGGTTAGGGATATGTATGGGGAAAAGAGTAGAAGTCTATACAAATAGATTTTTTAGTTTATATAAATAGATCTTCTCTTAATTAAAAATAAGCTTCGTTCTTTCTTTTAATATAGAGAGCATCTATTTGTACGGACTGAAAAATCTATTTGTACAGACCCCCACTTTTTTTCCCTATATATATTTCTAACCCTAGCGAATTACAACATGTTAAATGTATTCTTCTATAAATTTCACCTAGAAATCTAAACATTTTAATATTTTATACATTTGCTTAGACTATTATACCCTACCTACATATGTATCCCTAAATAGATTATTTACAAGGCATTTTACAACGCACTTTATAGGGCACTTAGCAGCACGGTCGTATATACCCGTCGGCTGAGGGGTTGCTATATTAGCTATCTACATTACGGTTGGCGGTAAAAACGTATAGAAAAATAATAGATTATTCCCTACTGTTAATAAAATGCGTGCGCGTTGTTTACTTAGCGATATCTAACGATGCGCGATGTAGTAGATTGATTTTAATAAGGGTAGTAGTGATATATTTAGTGGAGGAAGCAATGCAATGAGGCATATGCTAGAATAATCGCCAAGTCTGGCTGGGTGGCTAGTGTAGTACGAGGGTAGCCTATGCAACCCCTAAATGCGTGTAATAGCCTGAAATTTGGGAGCTTGGCGGGCGCGGTACGTGTTAGATTGGTGCGAGTCGATTGCTAAGCGCCAGGGTTAGGGATATATATAGGGAAAAAAGTAGAGGTCCGTACAAATAGATTTTTTGGTCCGTACAAATAGAGCTTCTCTTAATATAAGGTAATAGGGTTTTTAATAAGAAATAAACTTTAAGAAAGAAGTTAAGTTTTACTTTTAAAAGTACTAAAGTAGTATATTAAAACTTTTAATAATTCTCTTTAGTATATACTTAAATTAACTAATTAGAAGTCTTCTTTAAACGTTTAACTTAAATAGGTTATTTAGAATAAATATTTTATTTAAAGCAGAATCCCCTATCTTAGCTAGACGCTATCTATATTTATTTACTATAGTAATTAATTAAATTAGTAATTTAATATTTCTCGTCATTATTCCCTTTCTTCCTATTACTAATTTAATTCCGTTAGTAGTTGTTTTTTTTCGTCGCGCGAAAAGTTTCGCGCCTAAATTACAAGTGTAAATACCCTTACTTAAATTCTAAACTTCAAAGTTAAAGTCCCTTAAAACTATACTATTCGTCCTAGTAATCGCCTACTAGAACTTCCAAAGACAGCCTTTTATAGCAACCTCTATAGAAGGCCTTTTAGGGAGTTCCTTTTTTTCTTTCTTATATTAAGATTTAACCAATCAAAGTTGCCCCTCGCCAAGGAGCCTACTCACTAGAAGTAGGCTACTCACCAAAAGAGTACTCGAAAACCAGAGTCGCCTACCACCCTCCTAAGTAGCCTACTTACCTTCCCTATATTCCCGCTGCGGTATGTAACAACTTCAACCTCTGACCTTCCAACTTCTTCAACTTGAAAATCTTTTCTGCTCAAGAAGTCATTTACGAAGAAAGAGAGAGAGCAAGCCCCTATAACGCGTTGCCTTGGGCTTGATAGTCCATCACCATTCTTGTAGGGCGCACCTGGATGTCGCTCGTAATGACGGTCGATTGACCAGTTTCAAGCGGCATAACCATCCCCCATCTGCGGCAGGCCTCGTTCTGCATCATCCCGCATCTGCGCTGCTTTGTGTCGTGCTTGTTGTGGATATCCCGGTCTCCTTAGCGTTTGGTTTGTCTCTGTCTGCTTCCGTTTACAAAGACATGATTGGTGCAGACACTAACAAAAACTGGAGAGCGGGGGCTGGTGGAGGGGCATCGTTGGTGGGGAAGGACGGGCGCACATCCAATTGTTCCACTTCCACTTTCAACAGGGGCACATCTGGACGCCTTTTTGACGCCTTACATCTTGACAACATGTGTTGATGTCCAAACACCAAACAACCAACGTGGGTAAAAGGAAGGTCGGGGAAAAAAAAAAAGAAGATGTCTCAAATGATCATCGTCCGTTATTGCGCTGACTCTGCCAAAAATCATCCACCAAATCCGCCTGCGCCCATTCGACTTTTCCGCTACAGCAAACGAAAGCCCTGATATTGTCAAGGAAGTAGAAGGACAACCACGTCGCCCGCGCAATTATCGGGACTTTCTCACGATCTCTGGATTTTGACACGCCTACTTTCCCCAAGAGCAAACGGGAACGCTGAAGATCTTGGACCAGACCTTGAGGACAGCCACATTTCCCACGCCATCACTGAAACCGGTCTCCTGCTCCCGGCCGCCAACCATGGAGACCATGGAAGACAACACAATTCAATATGGCACCCCAATCGAGTTGGCACCTAAAATGCTCCACCGCTTCTACGAGCCTATCATGCTCCTCGAAGCCCTCGGCGGATCCGTCCGCGAGCAATCATCCATACCCTCCCACTCCATGCGCGTTGACGTCGAGGATCCGAAACAACTCTATCAAGCCTTCGTCTACAAGCTTGCCCATATCTGTGATCGAGAAAAGGGAGGGAAGACGGTCACGTCCATCATGATCCTCGACACTAGCAATGCGTTGACGGACGAGCAGGAGTTGACCTATGTGTTTGGTGTCAACCAAGCTACGCCTCGACATCTGGAGCGCACGGCTTCGTTTCTGCATACCGTTCTGCAAAAGGTTGCTATTGCTCCGCCGGTTACTGATACCGAGGGAAGAACAGCGGCGGAGAGGGAGTTGAGGCAAATAGTTTTGAGGTTCAATAGGCCAAGGGTGAGGTTTTATCTCAGGTCATTGAGGGAAAGGGCGAATGTGTGTTTAATGCAGTGTTTCAAGGAAGACAAGGAGGAAGATGGTGAGGTTGCGAAGGGGTTGCAAGAGTTGCTTTACTCAGCACATGACTTTACAGACACGGATATGACGCCAGAGGCAGAGTGTAAGTCACTCACCACCTCCATGTACCGGCATGCCACCATCGAGAGCGACGCCGAGGCATAAACATACAAGTTAACGAGCCACGTAGCTAACGATCACAGACGACCAAAAATGCAAAACCGTCTTCCGCAAACTCGCCAACATCTTCTCCTCCAAACGCCTCAGCGACATCCTCCTCGCCCGCGCTGCCGCCGGCCGCTCCGCCATACAGGGCTACACCAGCATGGCCTGCTGGTCCGACCTCGTGCACACCGCCCTGCGCATCCTCGCCTACCGCGCCTCGGTGCACTACTGTTTCCTCGCCCGGGACAAATGGCCGCAGCTCTTCCAAAATAACCCCCGCATCGTTGCCATTCCTTCGGGTGACCTCCAAGACACCCCCCGACGAAACAAATCCCTCAAGGCCGAGGGTATTGTGGGGAGGATGACTTCCAACCCGAAACTTATGAACATATTCAAGCGCTTCGTCGAAGACTTGCAAATCCACAACCTGGACGACAGACTGGTGAAAGCCTACAGAAACACACCGCTAGCCGTGCACTCCGAAGTGCTGCTACACCATTGGCTGCTCACCGATCACGGGAAAGGCGAAATCAGTCCGACCATGTTCTTCCACTCGTGGCCATACATCGGCTCAAGCAAGCCCACCTGCAAGCTGTGCAAGTACTACTTTGAAGAATCCCGGTCAGGCGTGGAGCACAGGGCAAGCCATGGGAACTTGTATCCTAAGTGGCGGTTACCAGACGTCTACGACTTCCACGGCCCCGAAGCAGTCAAGAGGAGGCAGATCATGCTGGACAGGATCCAAGAGCGGGTGAGGAAGGAAGTCTTCAACGCCATCAAAAAGAAGAGCCCGCTGAGCTATAAGCAGGAAGACTCGAATACTTGGTCAGCCACGATGCACCTAGATGATCGTTGGACGCAGAATCATACGGACGCGGGGACAGACGCGGGGACGAGGGCAGGCACGGTGGCGGATTGGGCTGAGAATTCGTCTGTGATCGTGCATCGGGCTGATGCCGAGCCGGCGCCGGGGATTATGAATGATGTGGATAGCGTTAAATCTGACATCGAAGACGTTGGTATTGACGAGCTCCGTGGCTATGCCCGGCGTGAAGAAGTCGACGAGGTCGATGTGCGTACGCATACCGGCATGGAGCAGGATGAAGACGACGACGACGATGATGATGATGATGATGATGATGACGATGAGGGAGGGGCGGTGCTATAACTTTTGGCATGGTGGTCTTGGACGGAAGTTCTTGAGTCGGATTACATGCTCGCTTTCTCTCATCAATGACAGTGAGCAAACCCGCCAAATCCTCCTCGCAGGCCTTTCTGCAGGATGATCGTCTTCGGATGGATGGTTTTTGCAGGACGGCCGGGTTTATCCACGTATCATACTCCATATCCGGGTTTAAGGTCGAGATATTATACCGCTGCCACACTCTGCCACACAATTATCCCGTCCCCTTATTGCAGTTGCAGCATCACGACTGTGCCCCCAATGTCACCCGGTCCCGACATCCCCGCATATCAGAGCTACCCAGCATGCCATATAACTTTTTGCCTTCGCTCCTCGAAGTAGAGAACATCACGACTCTAAACATCATCCTTCACGGTTACCCACACGTCCAGTCTTCCACAGCACATGATGCGATCCATTACTCCCATCCTCCTCGCCGCCACGGCATCAGCCGCCCCTTCCCAACTCCCCAGTCCCCAACTTAAATACTCAACGTGGATGGCCAACAGCATCATCACCCGTAATCTCTCCTCCCCCGCCACGCGCTACTACGACCAAGCAACCTTTTACCGCTCTCTCGAAGCCATTGTCACCTCTTCCCCCTCCAATTCTTCCTCCTACAGCTTCTCCGAGTACTTATCCCACATAACCACCCAAATCGACTCCCTCCTCCACCCCAACGGCACCTTCATCTCCTGGGACTACAACGACCACCAGCTCGATAACATCCGCGTTGCCTCGTCTATTCTCTTCCTTTACACTTCCACGCCGGCATCTGACACGGAAAAGAGGGGGCGGTACAAAGCCGCTCTAGACTTCTTGTACGACCAGTTGGTAAACAAACAGAAACGGAATGCAGAAGGCGGGTTCTGGCATAAAGACCCTAAATATCCCAACCAAATGTGGTTAGACGGTCTTTACATGGCTGAACCTTTTTATGCTGCTTACACCTCGCTCTTCCTTTCTTCCTCCCTCAACACCACTACCACTGCAGAAAAAAACTGGGACGACATCCACCTCCAATTCACCCTCATCGAACGCCACTGCCGCAACGCCACCTCCGGCCTGATCAAACACGGCTACGACTCCTCCCCGCGCAGCAGCAGCGGCGGCGGCAGAGCAATCTGGGCAGACCCCATCACCGGCGCCTCGCCCCTAACCTGGATCCGAGCACAGGGGTGGTACTTGATGGCGTTAGTCGACGTGCTGGATTACTTCCCCTCTTCTCACCCTGGCTACTCCCAACTCATAAACTGGACTCGACAACTGGCGACAGCGCTCAAGGAGACGCAAGACCCACAGACAGGGGGGTGGTGGTTAGTTATGGATGGGGAGTTTGGAGGACGGAAGGGGAGGGAAAAGGGGAATTATGTGGAGAGCTCTGGGAGTGCGATGTATGTTTATGGATTGCTTAAGGGGTTTAGGAAGGGGTATTTTGGGGAGGAGGAGGAGGATGGAAATGGGGATGGGGGGTTGGGGGGGGTGGCGAGGAGGGGGTATGAAGGGTTGGTGGATAGGTTTGTGAAGGTTGTGAAGGGGAAGGATGGGAAGGAGGGTAAGGAGGTGGTGAATTGGGAAGGGACGGTTAGGGTGGGGAGTTTGGATGGGAGGGGAGATTTTGAGGTGAGTTCTTTCTCTGCGATGAAGTTTCCCATGACAGGACTAGGGATTGTTTGATGTGTGGATGAAATGTGCTGACTATCTTGACAGTATTACACCGGGATCAACAGGGTTGAGAACTCGTTGATTGGGGTTGGACCATTTATCTTGGCCAGCGTTGAGTATGAGATGTTGACGGCCAGCGGGACATGAATATGATAGAGCCATGTCACCATGCCGGAAGAGCCTGGCCGCAAGGCAGCTTGACATGTTTCACAAAAGAAACTTTTGGTTAAGGACATATGTTGTCCTTGAACGTCGCCGCTAGGCCCTCTTGGCCTTGCGGTCTTCGGTGGTCTCTGAGGCCAGACTGTACTTCAGCCGTAACTCGCGATGCGCTTCAATCCGGATGGAGCCGCTTTCTTCAAGCAGGTACTTTGCCCGATTCCTCCTCAGGTACTCTTGGTACAGTACCTCACTTCGGCCGACGCTTCCATGAATCTGTTGGTGCAGTGAGTTTTGACGGTTAAAAGCCCAATGGAGTCGATTTGGCCTTGAGGCCACCTCAAGGACAAAGCTCCCCGCCATGTACAGTGTCTTTGGAACCCCCAAGTTTTTGTTGCTGATCATGGACCAGAAAAGGCAAGTCATTATAGTGGTAGCCTCAAGTGCCATAACAAAAGCACGGCACAAACCGTGTGCAACCCATTCCTCTGGAACCATTCTCTCCAAGGTACCTACCAGGGCGACGTGATAATTCCCTTCAATGGAATCGCAAATCTCCTCCGTACGAAGTTCTCCCTAGCCCACCACCCAGTCATGACGGCATATCGCGATATGCTGGCTAGGGCGCCCATCCAGCTCCCCGAGAGGAAGTTTGTAATGACGCTGTCATCTCTCGTTTGCGCCTAGTCTCTTGGCGGCCATGACATCTCAAGACCCCCCCTCCCGTCGATTTTTTCTTTGCTAACCTTCACAAGGTAAAATAGTCGGGGAAGAAGAAGACTCGACACCGGGTTTTCCCTCCACTCAAACCCGCCTCACCCAGTACCGGGACCAAGCCGACAACAACACCACTCACAAGCTCAACCTTGATCACAAAAGCATACGTAGGTACACAGCATATCGGAATATTGGGATTATTATTGTGGCACACGGCAACTACAAATCCTCCAACACCTCCCATCTACTTCGTCATTATGGGAACCGGAAGACGGTTGCAAAGGTGTGTACTACCTAACACTTCCATCTCCCACCAGTTGTGCTCACTCGAGCCATCAATCGTCCGGTACCGGTTGAACATCAAGGGCGACTTGACCAGATATGAAAGCAACAAGATATGTAGCAAGGCACCACCAAAGATACAAAAGGCGTAGAAAACGCTATATCATTAAATTTCGCACGATTATTGAAGACGGCTATACACTCACGTACGTACACTGCACGCCTTTCTCGCGTTCCCCCCCCCCCCCCCCCCCCCCCCCCGAGCCAGGAGATCCAAAGGGCCGTGTTCTTGCTTTGGTGCGTTCGAATATCTACATGTTCCATTGTATTTTCTGGTCCCTAGAGGTACAGATACCAGAAACCCTGATGATTGCATAGGATACAGGATTGAAAAGACGCGCGCAAAGAGCCAGAGGCCATATAACCGGGCCTGGCGAGCCATCTTTAAGAGCTGGTACGAAAAGGATTAACGACGCCAGCCCGGTGAAGCTCCTATCCCCATCCAGGAAGATCCGCAAATCCACCACTTCATCGGTTCTCTCATGGAAGACGAGAAGATGTCCGAAGACGAAATGGGGCGGACCAATGCGACAAGACACTGGAAGCGGTGGAAGGAAGTATACGTAGAGGTACCCAGAGGCGGCGCAGCTGACATAACGCTTTGTCGTACAACGTACGCAACAGCCAAGGGAGAGAAACTTTCTCCCACTGGGGTGAAGCCTTCCTGTAAGAAGAAGAAGAAGCAAAAGCTTCATTTATTTATGGTCTCCTTGGAGGAGAATCCGGATATCGAGGATGAAATTGTAGATGAACACGAAACACTGCGGTTGAGCTTCCATCCCCTGCCCGCTGGTACAGTGGTACGGCCCATCAGCCAAACCAAACCAAGATCAAGCGCACCCTGAGGCCCAGAGGCCCTGGGTCGTTCTCAACGATACATCGGTTTGGATGCAGACGTACCCATAACAAGGCACTACGCCCTGGCCAAGCCGCAAGCAAAATCTCGTCAGAATAGGTACCAAAGAATTTCTGCGGGGAAGACGAGATCCTCGTCGAGTGCCTTGGAAGGCTTTGGGCCATTCAACGATTCTCATCTTGGAAATGTTCAAAATGCATGAGGAGAGAGCAAAAGAGGGTCAGGTACAGGTACAGGTACAGGATGACAGGTTCAGGTACCTGCAGCGTCAGTGTCAGGTCTGCAAGTCTGCATACCTCTCCTTACCTTGGTACCTACAGCTAGTGTATCGTATGTAGGTACACGATGTCTCTCGCTTTCGCTGGAGACCAGAATCTGCAACCCTGCAACAGTGAGCATCGATTGAGCTTGTCATCAAGTACACTAGGTACCCTGCGTGTATGACATGGTTATCAATGTCGAGTGAACAGAAACCCCCCCCCCCCCCCAATGTACATACCCCTTCACATGTCCCTAAGGCCCGAAGGTAAACAATGGCAAGTAGTATTTTGGACTTTCTGCAAGGAGAAAACATCACTTTTGTCATTTCTTCATCCCGGATTTCCAGCTGCTCTGCCCTGGTAGCCCTCCTCTTCACTTTTCACTTCAGCCCTAGGAAGATGTCTCCGCCCGTCTGGCAGAAAACAATTTCATAAAGTTTCCGGCCTTTCCATCTGCGGTTGTTCTTCACCTGTCACCTGTCACCTGTCACCTGTCACCTCTTTCCTGGTTCCTGACGCACGAATGCATGAATCACTTCCCCCTCCCCTTTTCTTTTGCCCCTCACTTTTTGGTCCTTGCTCTGCTATGGACATCTGGATGATGGATGAGATCGTGCATTAACAGTATCGACGAGCCACTTCGCTGCCACACCTGACTGCCCTACTCTGGAACCTCACACGGCAAGTAGAACCATCGAAAGGCTTTGCCAAGAATCTAATAAATATTTTTTAAAACTTATAAACTACGCTAACACCTCCGCTCGCAGCCTTCACTTTACTCAAACGATAGCGCATTATCAGGCTTAAGGGGGTACCTCCCTCCCTAGGTATGTAAGCTGTTGATCTCTAGCCTTGCCACATTCCTACACGTAGAGGTAATAGCCTTACCAAACACAGAGCTATATCATGGATGGGATATCGAACATCCATCAAGAAAGTCACCCGGGGAGAGGGAAGTCGGTGTAGGGAAGGCATATCTATCCGCTTATCACTTTTCAATTCACACCTGACACTCAGCATGGAAGAAGACAGACACTGATAAAACATTCCGTTGGTTCTCTATCCTGACAAGCAAAAAATCCTCCCCCGCGCATGATTTACCTGATATCGAGAAAGAACAGGATCGGATAACGAACGAAGATCGCATGGGAATTGGGAGGTAGCCAGGTCGATGATAGCAGTGAAAGCAATGATGAGGTTTGTGACCTTCCCATAAATCCACGACCGAGGGCTTTCCCCCCTCATCGTAAACGTGTGTGCTCAAACCTTGCTGTGTGTGTCCAGATCTGCGTAATTCAAATGTGTTTTCAATCCCCAGTAGTACAAAAGTCGTGTCAAAACGAGAGAGTTTTCGAAATTGGTATCATACTGCAAACGAATGCTCAAGTGTTCATACTCCCTAACAACAAAAGGAAAACGTAAAAACATAAAAAGTCATCAAAATGCCGCCCTGCCGCCCATCCACACACGAACAAAGCAAAGAACATATACCCAGAAAAATGCTAACTCTCTTCCTTGTGGCCCTTGCCTTGCCTTGCCTTGCCCTTCCCTTGCCTGCCTACCATCCTAAAACGCCATCATGTAATCAAACCCAAACCGAAAAACCAGAAAGCCGAACCGGAAATGACAGATAGGAAAGGGAAACAACAAAATCAAAGGAAAAAAAAAGAGCAGATATTCTGTGTGCGCGCTCCATCCAAAGTCATACCAAAGAAAGATGTCATCAAGTGGTTTTCATCAACCCCTTCTTCGTTTCCATCACCCTTTCTTCGTTCCCACGACCCCTTTCTTCGCTCTCATCACTCTCGTCGACCTAGCTTGTCAGCCAGCAAGGGCTCTCACCACTGCTTTCTCTGCCGTTATATTGTGCAAAACCCTCCTTGTCACTCTTTTTATCTTCCTCGCAGTTTCCTTCTACCTGCTCACTCTGCCCAACCCCCCCCCTGTTCAGCAGCAGAAGAACACCTGGCTAAAAGCGACAGCGACAACGCCTCTAAAGCCGATTCTTCTTCTCTTCTTCCTTCCGTACTTCCTTGCCGAGTATTTTCCTCTTCTTCTCGTTCCTGGGTTAAGTTTGCATGACTTCCTGGAAGCCCCGTGGATGCGAGTCTATCATGACGCGCCCGCGACTGCCCCTGCTCATTCTAATAAGCAGCAGCCGTAGTCCCCTCACTGGAACCCACAGCCACAGCCACCAACGCCTCCAGCCTCCTAAGCGATGCCGTATCCCCGCCAGCCGGAGGACCGTGCTGATGTTGATGCGGATGAGCAAGCGTCGGGTGCCCGTGCGCGGCGTGTGGATGCGGCCTCTCCAAAATCCTTTCCATCGTCGGCGGTACTCCTCCTTGCTGTTGCTGATGTCCTACCGGTTGCTGATGATGCTGCTGCTGTTGCTGCTGATACCCTTGGTGATGATGCTGTGGAGGCGGCCCTTGCTGCTGCTGCTGCGGTGGTTGTTCCCGCTCCCTAGCAGGAAACCCCTGAAATGCCGCCACATTAGGATGCATGATCCTGTCCACGTGCGCCCGTCCCTCGTGGATCGTCTCTCCGGCCGGCCCATTCGGCCCGTGATACCACCCGTGTCTTTTAGAATCTCTCTGGGAAGGAATCGACGGAGCGGACATGGTATGGTGATGACCCCTTCCGTACGGTGGTGGTGGTGGTGGTGGTCCACTTGGCTGCTGATGTTGGTGCTGGTGAGACAGAGGGGCAGGAACAGTCTGCACTTCGGTATCGAACCGCACCGTCTGCTGAAACGCCCCTGGTTGGCCCTGAGGAGCCCGGACCCGGTCTGCCTGCGACATGACAGCATGATTGACCTCGCTTGCCCATGTCGAAGCCCCATCGCGAGGCGGAGTCTGCGTGTTAATATTCAGCCCCGTCAAGCCGCGGTGGAGGTTCGTATCCCATTGAGCCGACAGTTCGCGGGGGCGGTTGAATCCCATCTCGTTCGGGTGAGGGGGTGGGTGCTGAGCAGGTCTTGGAGCATCGACCATCATCGGTGATGGCAAACGACGAGGAGGCGACAGCGGCCGGTGGGGCTCGTCAAACGACTCTATACCGGGCAAACGGAAGGGCTGCGGTGATTGGTTGGCTGGGTCAGCAATCGGGGGAGCATGGGGAAACTGCGAAGGCGTGATCACTTCGCGCAACCGGCTGATGCCGTTATTAAATTCACGACTTTCCGGATGCCAGGTGCGCCGACGCCAGGCATCATCGGCAACGCTCGACAGAGAATCCCGTCTCGACCAGCCGCTCGCGTTCGACACTGTAGGTGATGCTAGCAGGGTGCTCTGACTTGGCGAGAAAGCACCGTTGTTGGATGTATTGATACCGGGAGGACCAAAGAGGGGACCCCGAACATTGGCGCCGTGCGGTGACTGAAACGGGTTGCCGCCCGAAGGCACGCTCAGACGACGGCCAGGTGTCCTAGCCCCGGCGACATACATACTGTGCGAGCGCGAGTGTGAAGAGTTTGGCGATACCATACCGGGCACCCATCGGGGGCTGTTCTGTCCGGTCGAGAAGGTGGCAGAGGTGGGAGTGCCAAAGTCGCTAGGCGAAGCACCCCGGTGATAGGCACCGTCGGGACCATGGTATTCCATCGACACCCTCGCGCGAGGATCGGCCATGACCAATGGCGGCGGGCGGCGGCGGGCATCGCTGGCACCATAGGGAGCACCTAGCTGGCTGATGTTGGGAATGCTTGACGTGGACATGGACTTGGAATGACCACGCACGACGGGCATAACGCTACCCGCGGTAGCCGCCCTTGCCCTGCCACCCGCTTGGCGCACCCTGTCTGTCCTGATCTGCCTCTGAAATCTTGTCCCGGTCGCGGCGAGCGAGTCCCCTGGAATCTCTTCGTTGACGTGCACGGTTTGGGCATGCTGCCTGAGGTTGTCGAGACGGGAAAAGCGGCGACCGCAGTGACACTGAAACGGTCTTTCACCAGTGTGTTTCCTGGAAGTGATAGCAGCGTTAGCGACGTTATTTGTGTGCCGTGAATACGTGTAGCGTACCTTATGTGTCGTGCCAGGTGTTCACTTCTCGTGAAACTGAGATTACATGGCGGATAGTCTGTGCAATAAAACCTCTGCGACTTCTTCTTTTTCGACCTTGTGCCATCCGCGTTGATCTCCTCATCGTCCGATGCGTGGCCGTCTTCACCCGCTCCCTCGCCTTCCGAATCATCCATATCCATCTCGTCCGAGTCCTTGGACTTGCGTGAGTGCTGCGAATTTTCTCGCCTGGGCATGCTGTTGCTACGGTCCGTGATCTCGGGGAGCTGAACAGAGTCGGGAAAGGGCGACGTGGGAAGCGGCTGTTGCGAGGCCAATGCGCCGGCACCAAAGTTGGGTGTGCGGGTAGGTGTCGTCGTCGTGGGAGTGTTGTTGTTGTTGTTGTTGTTGTTGATGTTGTCGCCCAAGGGTCGGGATGACGACGACTGACTCGGAGCAGTGCTGGGTCTGGGTGTGGTTGGTGACGTTATTGTTGTCGAGTCCACCATTGGCGAGTCGGCCGAGGGCGACAGAGGCGTGTTGACGGGACGAAATGTTGCAGCCATGATAACGGATGGCGGCGGCGGCGGCGGCTATGTGTTGCTTGCCCGAAGACGAGACGGGATGGAAGAAAAAGCGCACTCGGGACGAGAGGCGATTGGGGAGGGAGGGGGGACCCGAGACAGTTTTGTTGAAAGGACAAAGAGATGACAGAAGCAGGAAGCGACAGCACAAGAAGGAAGTGATGAGGCTGAGGTCAGGAAAGTATGCTATGTAGGCAGGGGTCAAGTGCGGGGAGGGCACTCAGCGCTGCGTTTGTTTGAGAAGTGACTGGGAGGGACTGGAGTGGGAGTGTGACTGCTGGGGCTAGGATGAAAATGGAAGAGGTCGGAGGCAGAGCGGGAACAGAAAGGGGCGCAATGCCGATCTTTGGTCGTCTCAGGTCACTGTTGACTGGTTGTGCGGTCAAATTCCCCTGGGCGAAGGCCGTCGTGTGTTTTTGTTTTGTCGATGTCGCACAGTTGTTGGTGTGGTGGTGGTTGTGGTGGTGGAGGAGGAGGAGGTGGTCGTCGTCTGTCGTCGTCGTCCCTCTCGTGATAAAGCTGTTTGGAAAAAGTCAAGCGCTTGCGGGCAGTCAGACTTGTCGTCGCCTAGAGTAGTGTCAAAGTGGCAGTGGTAGTGGTGCTGATGGTAGTGGTGCTGATGGTGGTGGTGGTGGTGGTGGTGGTGGTGCCTGCGTTCAAAGAGAGGATGGAATGGAATGGGTGATGGTGGTAATGATTTGCT
The DNA here is from genome assembly GCA_009806085.1 of Neurospora cerealis. Classification (NCBI taxonomy): domain Eukaryota; kingdom Fungi; phylum Ascomycota; class Sordariomycetes; order Sordariales; family Sordariaceae; genus Neurospora; species Neurospora cerealis. The sequence goes on from RAOY01000008.1 coordinate 373,273, forward strand.
TGCTGACAGGATCTTTGGGGACTCTGACAGGATCTTTGGGGACTCTGACAGGATCTTGCTGGCCGGCTTTGACTGGTGGTTGGTGGGCGGCACGGTGGATATGGAATGGGCTTGCCGGGATTGTGTGTTTATCGAAGGGCGGGGCGGGAAAAAGTGTGGATATGGGCCTGAGAAGCGAGTCGTCGATATGTCGTATGTCGTCCGGGGCCCAAGTGGGGATCTTTTTTTTTTTGTTTCTCTTCTCTCAAGTCTTCTGACACAGGGGCAATGGGAGTGACTGTCCCTTTACCAACCTCAACCAAGAGTGGGCGCAGGGCAGACTAATACAATGGCTGCAGTCGCATATGTACGTGTACGCCAAAAAGGTGGAAAAAAGGCAAAAGCAGGTCCCGAGCAGCAGAAGCACCAGCAGAATGCCACCAAAGGATATGTACCCTCCCCTTCCCCAAGGGGAAAAAAAGCTGTGACGAAGCGGGTTCCTTGAATGGTGCACGAGACAGGGGGAGTGGCAATGTATGTCCTGGCCTGACGTTTTCCGTTCCTGTCCTGCGCCTATGTGGTCCTGGTCGTGTCGTCCAGTTGGTGGTTCCTGGGGTGATGTCCGTCCTATCGTTCGTATCCTATCGTGGTTGGTCTGGTCAGTGGTCAGGTCCAGTCGCCCGAGTGGATATGTTGACCCTTATACCTCTCTCTCTCTCTCTCTCTTACCACCTCTTGTCCTCTGGATGGATGGATTGCTCACCGGGTTACTGCTTAGGGGATGCCAGATGATTGACGCCGCAGCCCGATGATTGCTTGGTGCCGTGATTGTGAGCCTCCCAGTCGCCTCTTTCTTGGTGGTGAATGAGTGGTGAGATATGCTTGCTCTGCTGGCTGCTGCTGGCCTCTTTGGTTGGATCTGTTTGAGCTGTACAGGTAATGGCTGGTGGCCGCCGCCGCCGCCCTTGCTGGCGAACTGCTCGATCAAGGGGGGTGGGATGCTACTCGATGGGGCCAACCAAACAGAGAGAACAACAGCTATGCAGGCCGGTCGGGCTGGATGCCACCAATGCAATGGGTTCCCTATCGGACAAATGTGGTGGTGTCTGTCGATGGGATTTTGGAATCGATGGGATGGGATCAGGCTGTCCTGTTTTAGCGCTATGTACCTGGTCGTAGTGTGTGTGTGTGCGTACCGAAAGAGTACCGAGAGACAGGACCGGGGACCCTCCCTTGCCTGAAGCTTGTTGGCCTGTCAGCGCCCGTATGCTGTGGATTGGGATATGCCGCCAAGTTGAGGTTATTCAGGTGGCAGGACAGGTGACCCTAACAAAGTAAATAGCCCGAGACCGTGGTACCTGACTTTGTAGCGACTGCTTATTCAAGAGTGAAAATTCTCTTGCCTGGTGTTGTTGTCCAAGAGAAAGGTGCATAGGTGCAGTGGCCCGGAAGAGATGACCAGGCTTACAGTACGGGTACCTTGCTTGGGCTCAGATTGTGGAGAAAGTATGATAGCGGCCAATGGTGAGACTAATGACATTGAGACGGAACGAGGTGTTTACGCAACAGCAGTAGCTATACCGATTCTCGATCCTACGTAGGCACGGCGTTGCAGCTTGGGTGCCGTTGCTCAAAGTTCAGTCCGTGTACCTCTGAGGCACGTTTTCGCTCCAGTTTTGTGCTTATGGCTGAACCTGTCAACGTTTCACAGCCTTCTTCCTTTTTCTGGCTGGGGATAGTTTTGGTTTTTTCTGCTCGATGGTATCCCGAGAACGGGAGTCCGGGAACAGCGTATGAGTGCGTGCAGCAGATGTCTTGGTGTCAAAGTGCACAGGCACAGACAGGCACAGGCACCGCTGGAAACTCAAACCTTCTTTTCCTCAACAACAAAGAAACCGGGGTTCAAGATGGCCGGTTCGAGCGGCCCCATTCGGAGAAAATTGTAAAAAAAGGGGACACGGGATGGACAAGTAGTATTGGGTACCTAGAGGGATTGGCCAAGACACAAGGGCGGCAATGTGAAGCCGGGAGCGGGGGATCTTCTCTTTAAGAGAAAACGAGGGTCGAAGGAGGGGTTGGAATGCTTAGACTGTTTCATAAAAAAGGATGCGATCCACCAGCGGGGGCTCAGCCGGCTGTGTTCATGATAACCTGAAGGTCGTCGGCGATACGGATGCGATGTTTTTGCTCTTGGTGTTGAAGTTGTGACATTTTCTTAACAGGATGCACACCTCTAGGCTGTGGGTGTAAGTTATTAGCGTGGTGAGAAGCGTGTACAAGATAATAGCTGCTTTGGGTTGTGCCTGCTCCTCATTTTTGTAAGGTCCACAGCACACTTCAAGGTATCAATCCTGAAGTACTGCATCTTGTACAGATGGAGAATGGAAAAAAGAAGAAGAATACGATGCAGATGATGTCGGCACTGGTTGATCGACAACGAATCGGCGGGAAGACCTAATCCCAGCAACAAAGTGGAATGATGAAGCTTGTTAGTGCGGAATCTGCGGACGGTAAGAACCGTTAACGTAGGCCCAACAGCCAGTTAAACTCACTCGAGGCATCCACTGGATCCAAACGACAAAGCCGTTTGCGGCGACAATGAGACCTGGGACCTGAGACCTGTCCAGCAGAGTCGTGCACAACTTTCCAGTTCCAGGGAGTCGCCTCATGGAGCGAAGCCAATGGTGCAGTAACGCACTCCATGAGTTCAATGTCCGCAATGCCCGTGATAATGCCCGTTTTCTGCCCAATCTTGACAAGTTGTCCTGACAGGGTTTGGCCGGCGCGGCGCCCGCATGATGACGGGGTGGAGATATCATTGTTAGCTCAAGCTCACGCACGAGCCGCGCAGGGCGTCCCGTAACAAAAGAATAGAAAAAAAAAAAGGTACGGGTGCACCCTCCAGGCACAGCCAGGGTCAAAAGACCTTCGTTCCTAGTTCATGCACATGTGTTAGTGGCAGGTTTACAAGGGGGCACTTACAGCCGCGTCTTTCAACATCCAGGCCCCAGGGGCAGACAGCCCTGTTTTGACGACAGCGCAGATTCTTATTTGGACCAGGGGGTTCCCCCAACCACTCCGTCGGTCTCCTCCTTTTTTTTCAATTTTTTTTTATTTTTTTATTTTTTTTATTTTTATTTTTTTTTTCTTCCCCACAGGGGATAGCAATGACTTGTGTCCATCATGAGGCTCTGCCAATGGCAAAGTTGCCTGTTCCAGGTACGATCCGAGGAACCTAGGCGCGGCCCATCGATGTCATGTCCATCCGGACATGTCGGTACCTCGGTGTCAACGGGTTGGATATCAGATGAATGATACAACCCTACACTATATTTCCATCTCACTAATGATATTGCAGTCCAGGTCATGGGAACAATAAACTGACCTGTTACTCCTGTGCCAGCCGAGTGCAACTCATCACCATATCACCATTGCACAAAATCCAGAGCTTGCTCCGAGTCAGGACCACCGGCAGCAGCAGCCAGCAAGGGCCCGTCAGGAACCGTATACCTACCAAGCAATGCAATGGGCGCGCGCCGGGGGAGGAGAGTTGGCGGTGAATCCCCGTGTGGCAAGTGCGGTGCCCTGTCCCACTGTTATACCAACCGTGATGTGAGTGTCCCTCCTTCGCCTTGCCCGGTGTCTCTGTAACTCCCACTCCTTGTCGTGCTTTGTGTGCTGTGCCTTGTGTGCCTGTGTCCAGGTTCTCTATTCGGAGTTCGGGTGCCTGACCGACCAGCCTGGGCGACATTGCATCCACGTCTTATGCACCCCTCCCATGTGGATGTACTGAGCAACGAATGGCGGAATGGGTGTGTGTGATGCAAGAACAGAGGAGCGGCGTACCTGAATGCCTGCTTTGTGCCTGGTCCTGCTTGTTGCTTGGTTTCAATGGTTCCTGAACGTCACACACTCCTCTGGGTCCAATGAGATGCAGTATTCAAATGGAGAATGACTGGGACTGGGACTCTGGAAGGGAAGGGAGGGGCCATGGCAGGGCCGACGCGCGAGAGGTTGTTCGAGAACAACGAGACGGAAAGGCTAGAGACCTTTTAGCGTCAATAGGGTACGATCGGATTCCGCCCGTTCCATCTCGCCGGTTTCTCTCCGAGTTCGTGTTACCCTCCCTCGTTGCCTTGGGTGCCTCTCCATCCCTCCCTCCCTCCTGAGACACTTGAAGCTTGTTGAGGCATGTGCTACGGCAAAGCGTTGCTTCAGCCCCAGTCAAGCAGTGTCATTTTGTTCTGTTTCCAAATGCAACTGTTCCATGCCTGAGGTCAAGTGTGTCTCTGGGGAGTTCGCAGAGCATATTTCGACTGCTTGCTTGCTTGCTTCTGCTGTCTGTTGAATAGCGAGGAACAAGTTTCTTGATCGGCCACTTCTGCAGTTTGTTGACGTGGTACTGCATGAGCAGCACACCGATGGGCAAAGTAGGTACCCAGATTCCAGGTCCAGGCCTTGAAGTGATAAACCCAGTGTCAACCAATGTCAGGATGCCGCTGTCCGCGTTATCGCATGCCTTTTGTCCCTCAGTGACACGAGTATGTGTTACCAGGACGACACCGCTCTTCGGTCCCAGGTACGTTGAAGGTTGTCGCTGTTGGCGTGCGCTGCTGTTTTCTTCGTCGATGTTGTTGTTGTCGTGGTCGTCGTCATCGGATGGAGGATTTTCCCGTGGCCATCAAGGGTGTTGACCGGTTTGTTAAATCGAGGAATGGGATGTTACGAGAAGGAACGTTGAAAATCGATTTCGTTCGTTTTTTTCGGTGGACATTGAAAAATGTCGGATGCAGTGATGTTCACTAACACGCTAACATTTGGTAACTGATGTGCCGATTGGCAGGCTCAGCAAAGCACTGATCTGCGCGGCTCAACGCTCGTGAACCGCTTCAGGTACCTTATCGCGGGCCATGGAGGGGGATAAGAGCTGTTAGCCCAAAGAAATTTGCTTGGTCATGGCGTCATTTGGTTTGGGGTTCATGCAGGAGCGAGCAGAGCAGTGGGGCTACTCGGGTGGGGCATTCCCGTCACTTTCAACAGATCGAACTCCACCGAAAGTGGAAAGGTAGGTGCCAGTAAAAATCGCTTGTGCAGGTTCACTAACAAAACACATACAAACCTGCACAAGCGATTGTTACTGGCACCTAAAAGGAAACAGGGGTTGCTAGCGCCTTCCCTAGCTGCTGGCTAGTGATGCATCCATCTGCTGATGAATGATGCCTGATGCCGGCAGCGGCTAGGAACAGAATTCCATTCTCTCGTGCCTGAAATTTCAACGTCATGACCAATTCCTTCGACAGCCGCCGCATGCGGTCGGCCTTGAACGGCATCCGGTGAAACAAGAGGATCTGAGCTGTCGCCTGGGACCGAATTGGTTTTCACAAGGCCAAAAGCCGTTTAGGATGCAGTTATGCCACGGTATCAGATCCGCTCAGACCACTCTGCATAAGTAAGGCACATCATCAGCATCGCCTGTGCCTACACTTTGCGCTAGTTGTAGGTGTAAGTGCATGCGTTTAGACTAACCAGGATTCGAAAGGGCAGAGAACGAGGAAAAGGCCTCGTTATCCCTCGTCGAAATAACCTCATCCATGGTGGTCACACGTCCAAATGAAATTCGAATCCACGACGTGGCAGAGTTGTTTGAGCTTATCATTCTAAAACTCAGCTGGCAGTCCCATGTCCACTTGATTGCTTTCACTGTGTCACCAATCAGATATCATTTTCTCATTTCTTAACATGGCGAGCCTGGAAGCCGAACAGCAGTACAGACAAAGACAAAGAATGCTGACGATTACCCCTTACTGCACCTGCCAGGGACAACAATGCATAATAGAGGTAGGAATCATGACCAGAACGTACCTACAGATTCAAACCTCTCTTGCAGATGTTGCTGTTGCTCGGCTTCGGAAAGGCTCCTTTCCAGAGTCTTATCACCCAAAAAAAAAAAAAAAAAAAAAAAAAAAAAAAAAGATACGCCCTTCTGCGGGGACCCTGTGTAGCCGGCATCCTGGAGTACCTTACATATGCAAACCTGCCAGACTCCTAGCACTTCACCAGAATTTCCCACTGCCAGGGACAGGCACGCCAGGCCCAGCAAAATAATCATGATGCCAACCCAGGGCGGTGTAGGAGGTGGCATAATACCAGGCACGCGTGAGAACTCGACCATGTTGATAGCCAGGCACATAAGGTTGTTGCAGCTTGGTGTCTCTCTGAACTCTGGTTTGGTTGCCCGAACCCAAGATGTCGATGCCAAATGGCCGGCCGGTAGAGCCTCCTCCCAGGTCTGCCAGCCACCCAGTCCAACTCCGCGGTAGCATCCAGGTTGAAGAGAAAGAAAGACGGGTTGGTCCCCGAGCTTTAGATCAGGGCCGGAAAGATTCTCCACCGCCATCCCGTCGGGTACAGCTGTCTATGCAGTAGCATCAACGTCAGTTTCATCCAGGAGGTTGTCGAACCGTCCAAGACATGTCATCAACATGACACTCTGACAGTCTCTCCAGTCCCTCCTGGCCCAGGTGCCCAAGGCGTCCCAATGACAGCTCTGATGCAACCATGACCCCAGCCCAGGTGCCCAGGGCGTCCCAATGACAGCTCTGATGCAACCATGACCCCAGCCCAGGTGCCCAGGGCGTCCCAATGACAGCTCTGATGCAACCATGACCCCAGCCCAGCTAGCCTTGCTTACCTCATGTCCTCATTCGGTCCTCATGGTAGGTCCTGTACGTGTATACCTAACGTCGGGTGCCGTTACGTGTGCCCCTGGTGGCCCTGGCGGCCCTGACAGGCTGGCAGGAACCTCGGAAGTTCCTGAATCGTCGTGGCCACTCGTTTGGGAGGTCATCTGCAAGCTCTTTAACATCTATAACAGGAGCTCCCACTGACATGCTATCCCGAAGGTGGACAAACGACTTGACTGGCCGACTAGATGGATGAAACCGATGCATCATCAATATTCCCCATCCTTGGGCTCCGTCAACCCAGATCCCTCACAATATCGTTGGGCACAACTTTTGTTCGCTAACCTTTGCCGTGCCTGGTTGCTGGGCGATACAAATCGCTGGGCGCCGAGCTCTGATAGCTGGCTATTGATAGGTAGCTTCCAGCTTCCCCGCATCGGCGCCGCTCGGACTAGTGTTGACCGAGAGTTGGAAGCTGTTCCTGGTTTCATGATTTCATCAACCAGCTAGGTATACTGGCTCGACACTGGGCACGATAACATGCGCCTCCTGCGGCTTCGACATCGCCCCATTTCACCCGTCGCCCGTCGCCGCGTTTAACGCGGATATAAACAGTCGTCTAGCGGGGATGTTAAAGATCGACAGCATGGTGAGATCTTAGTGTACTGTCTCAAAACTCATGATCCCGTCCATATGTATCGCTCGCCAAGCAAACCGCAGTTCGCAGAGAGAAAAACTCTCCCCTGGCTCTGATCTAAGGACGACACGAAACAAAACTACAAGAGCCGCATTCCCCATCCGGTCTAACTGCGTGCGGGGTTCCAGTTCCAGGAAGCACCTTGGGTCAAAGGGGTTCCGGGACAGATTACTGGTTGCTATCGAGGTTGCATCGTTGACATCGTGAGCACTTGAGAGCAGCGCAATCGTGAGGGGTTCTTGGTCTTGGCTTTGGGGTTTCAAACTCCACATGCACTGGCCGCTGCGCAAGTGCGCGAATGGGTGCGAATGGTGCGAATGGGGGTGTAAAGGCGAAGGCATGCAAAGGCAAAAAGGCAGGAACAGGTGTAACCAATTATTGGAGGAGGACAAGGGGCCGATATCCGATTTGACGAATGATGGGAGGACGCAAGGAGGATCATTTGTGTGTCCGTTCAAATCCCATGGACAGCATCATTTCCGCAGAGAAGGGAGCGAAACAGAGAGAAAAAAAAAAAAAAAAAGAAAAAAAAAAARAAAAAAAAAAAAAAATTCACAAGGATGAGGGAGGAAGAGCAAAACGGGCTCTTAACCCCCAATCCCGAATGGGTCGTCAACAACCAATTTGTAATCCACATCCGTCTCTTCCAAAATCGGGTATGGTGTAGCGGTAACATCGTTGACTCTCACTTCTTCAGGAGTGACTGCTTTCTTCTCTCAACAGCCCCGGGTTCGACTCCCGGTATCCGAGTTACAATGACCGTTCTTTTTTTGTCCTTCTTTGCTCCTTCTGCTATCTATCATCTCTTGCCACGCAGGCTTCCGTCCTCTTCACCAGTTTCTTTCTTTCTGTTTGTCACCAACCAACTTTTCCTATTTCTCTCACCAGTCAAGTCAGTCCCTGATCTTGAAGAGGTGCCGAAGAGGAGAAATATTTTGTTTTAGTGCCGGACCGCGGCGGTGGAGCTTCCCAATGCCTCCGGACGGGAGTGGGGCTCCGGCCCCGGGCCCGGGGGCTCGGGTGCAGGTCGGGATGGGGATGGGATTGAAGATTTGGGTCGGGTCGCTGCGTCCGGCCCTTGTTCGTAACAGAACCACCACCGGACCTTATCCGCCACGAGAAGTCCATCATTCTACAGGCTTTAACTAGCCGTTATTCGACTCAGAATGGTCACAGTAAGCTTTGAGGCTTGAAGCCCGTCCGTCCTATGCTTACTACCTATCTGGCGCATGCGAGGCGTGTGCGGAACGGATGGAAAAAGGGGGGATAGATAACTTGAAACCCTGACATGTGAGATCGTGGATGAACCAATGAGGAAGAATTGACAGTTTGATTGGTCTGGTGGAGGAAGAGGAAGAGGTCTGCCAGTCCTCCGCTAATGACGAAAACTGGTGAGGGACAACTTTAGAGCGAAGACACATGGGTGCAACAACGGACGGGGTCGCAGGGCTGACGGCGTTGAGCTGACGTGTGAGGAGTGCCTGAGGATTATGGCCCATGCATGGTGAGAGCAGAGCAGCGGCATGTTCCTGTTGCTGTTCCTGTTCCTGAAAATGGCAGCGCAGCATGTATTCTTGGTTTCTTACCAGCCCGAGAGATGTGACCCAGTCTGGCACCGTTTACAGCTTCCTTTATTGGGCGACGCGACGGACCGGAGAGAATGTCCGCAAGCCGGAACTAGGTGGCCTCAATGTCACTGGCTTTTGACTTGTATCCTCAGAAGCAGAAGCATGAAGAAGGCAACGAGGCAACCAACCATGGAAGGTAACCAGCGGAAAAGAACGAAAGGGATGACAGCCAGACGTGCCTGACATTCCTTCGGAGTCTTTGCAGGACAAAAAGATTACTACTGCATAGTACCTACCTTACCTTTCCTTAGCTTCCACTTGTCACGTATGACAGAGGCTTCGTTATCCCCGAGCTGAAAGCCTGGAACTGATCTTCTTCCAATCCTTTCTCAATCCTGTACCGAGCTCTGCAGCTTCAAGCTCCTTGCAGGACATCAAACCGGGAAGCTGACCCGGATCTTTATCATTGTGACCTGCATAAGGGGAAAAAAAAATGGCTTGCATGTTTCCACGTTTCAATGTTTGATGTATTGGAAACGCCACCTGACAACTCCAGCCAGGGCCAGATGTACTCCTGTATGGTGGTACCTTGTCAAGACAGATATGACTACCCTACTGCGGACCTACGGGCCTGCGGACTGCGGTGCGGAAGTTGGTTGGGGGTCACCGGTTCATGTTATCGACATGGAACGGACGGAGAAGTTACCAAGCTTGGATGGACTGCTGTACCAGGCCAACAACGCATTTATTTGGCTGTAAGGATTCGGCAAGGAACATCGCCAAAGCTGGCTGGGTATCTCGGCCCGAGACGATGGTCGGTCAGTCGGCACGGCACTGAGTGGCCGGCTCCGAACAACATCTGGTGTTAATATGATAGTTTCTGTTTGTTTTATCGTCCGATGACGATGACTAAAATACTACTACTACTACTACTACTACTACTACTACTACTACTACTACTACTACTACTACTACTACTACTACTACTACTACTACTACTACTACTACTACTACTAGTACTACTACTACTACTAGAGCAATGTATGGTCGTGTATAAGAACAAGTACAATGAAGGGGAGATTTTCCTTCGCAGCTCGCCAGCCTTATGGCTTTTCCTGACTTTTGTACCGTTTCCGGGGTCGTTACTTCTTCACCTCATGTATCCCTCCAAAGAGATATTTCCATCTTCATCCTGCCTGGTTTCAGGCGCCACGGGGGGAGCTTGTCTGTCGCCAGTTTGCCACGTGAACCTCCTCCCTCCCAACAGGCCATCCCTGCCGATTAAATGAACGCAAACTGGTATCTCCCTGTCCCGCATCTGTCTTTTACTCCTTCCATTCTCTATCCAAACCGGTATCATGGTCCTCATACATCGAGCATGCTCCTAACCTGCGGCGGCGGCGAATTAATACTTGGGCTCGTCGACGAAGCCGCACTATGATTCCTCCCCGTCTCTCCCACAGCCGGTGGTCGATCCGTATACGGCGGTGGCGGCGGTCCTGTTCCCCGTGGTCCATCCATCATCAACTCCGCCTGCCTACTCGCCGCACTAGGCGTCATACCCGCATACCTCGTCGCCGTCTGTCTCGCCGTAGCAAAGTCGCCTGGCGCTATGGGGCCCGTTACCCCCACGACATGTTCAGGCGAGGGGATGCTAACCATCTCGACATCATCCGGGCTGTTGGGTGCGTTCGGTGATCGCGGTTCTCCAGATTCGGCAGCGCGCGTGTGGATGGATTCCTTGAGGTTCCGAGCGGTAGGTCCGCCGCCGCCGATTTCGCGCACGTTGCGCATGATTCTGTCGCGCATGGTCTCGTTCGGGGCTGGGGCTTCGTTCACGCGGCGCCACCAGGCTGGTTTACGTTGGATACCGAGTTCGGCGTCGAGCATCTGGCCGCGCTCGCGGCGCTGGCGGATGAGTTCGAGGTCTTCGTTTGGTGAGGTCAATCCGTAGATTCCTTGGATGATGACAATAAGCAGCGCGGGCGCATAACCGCCGGGGTAAATAGCTTCGGGCTTTCCCTTGACGTTGAGCGGGCTCCAGGCAAAGTTCCAGGCCGCCATGGCTTGGAATAAGGGCACGATGAAAGCAAGCGGGATCATGAGCATGAAGCGGGTGGGCGTGAACTTGAAGAGGCCGATGGTGCGGTTGATGATGCCTCGGTTGCGCGGGCAGTAGTGTCTGATCGAGTGCCAGAGGGAGAAGACGGTGACGAGCCAGGTGGCGAAGAGGAAGAACGGCGCGGATTTGAAGCGGTTATCCGTGGCGGTGGGCTTGGCGTCGGTGATGATCTGTTCGGGGTAGCGCTGGTGTTCGATTTTGGTCCAGGAGCGGGGGACGACGATGAAGAAGTTCTGCGAATACAAGTTAGATGGTGAATCGTAGGGTAGGACAAGATGGCGTCTATGACGTACCAACCACATGAACAAATATGCGAACAGCGGCATGATTAACTCGACCCAGTATCGACGGCCTTCCTGGCGAAGGCGGAAAGGATCCGGATCGATAAACTGTCTTTCCATCCAACTGCCCCAATGTCTAACTGCTTCCCATGTGCACGCAATAGCACCTATTTGCATCAAATACCAAAAGAAGCTGGTAAGCACGATTGGAATCTCGGGTAGATAGTATCGGTCGACATCGATATTCGTAAACAGGCTGATCAAAGCGGTGGCGCACGTAAAGATGGCCCAGTACCATTGCCATCTGCGACCGATAGGATGGAATCGTTTCTCCGAGGGCAGGTGAAGCTTTCCATGTTTGCTCAAGGCGACCAGAGTCAGGACCAAACTGAGACCGAATGCGACGGCGAAACCTAGGCCGATGCCGGCACGGGCGCCGATAGGATAGACGGGATGCCAGCACTGTGTGGCATTGATAAAGGTACCATTGGGAAAGATGAGGGCTGGCGCATAAGGTTCGAAAGTAAGGTAACACTTTGTGCCGTTGGACAGGGTGCCGTTCGAGTATAAAGTGTAGTTCCAGTTCTCGAGGGTTGTTAAGTTAAGGTGGACGCCGGAGAGGACCGTGTCGGTCGAGTTGTCGCCGCCGGGCCAGGCAAGGATATCGCGGGCGTCCATGGTCATGTTCGCTGTCGCAAATTGAAGTGGAGGACCATCAGAGGAGAAGTCTGGGGAAGATGGAGTCGCAGAGGAGTCGCAGAGGAGTCGTGTAAATCGAAGGTGGGATTAGAGGTTGGTAGGGCGGAAGAGTCGGATGGATCGGGATCGACGGGAGCTGGAGGTGGTGGTCTGGCGAAATCTCGCGATGGTGATCGTATTACTCGTACAATGCTCGTTCGTAGGGCGAGATCTAGATCTGGATTATGTCTAGGGTCGGAGATGGAGAAGATGGAGATGGACTCGGAGGGAGGACGATGGCGTGTTGATGGCGCGCAATGTGGTCGTCGTCGGCCTCGAGAATCCCAGGTTCTCAGGTCATTTTGGTAGAATGAGAAAGAGAAGAAAAAAAATAGTCGCCGAGTGAGGGAAAAAGAGTGACCAAGAACCGGTGACGGATTCCGGATCGCGATTCACGATTCGAGCTTCACATGGATGATTCGTCCATTTCTTTTCTCAAAGCCAGGGGCAAGAGCTGTAATCTCGACACTCATTCGCGGTCCCGGGCAGCGCACCCACTACCGCCCTGGGGCTCTGCCGGGGCTTACCTAACAACGGTTAGGGCTGCTGGGGCCGTAAACAGGGGCATGTCTGTTAACGGCTTTCGGAGACAAATGTTCTCGATGACCTCACCAAGCCCCGAATGCGGGGACTCCAATGGCGCTAGAAACGAAACAGCGGGGCTCCCTCCACTGCCGCTAGCCTCGGCGTTAGGTCCACTGTAACCTTTTTGGCTTTCAGGGGAAGGATCCAATTGGAACAGGCCACCTCCGACAGCGCGCGACGGGAACCGACAAGTTCGACAACACGTTCTTGTCGGTCGGAGCTCAAGTCAACATCCGGACCCCGTCCCGATTACCGTCTTCAGACCCGGGGCATCTTCACGACCACACACACACAAGACACACGACAGCCGCTACAATGAGTGTCGCCAACGACGACGAACCGTCCTACATCGACTACGAGACCTTTCTCGACCCGGGATTCAGCCCCGCCGCCTTCGCAAACACGCTCGTGCTCGCGACCAACAACCCCAACGATGCGCCCCTCGACCTCTCAACACCCCTCTCACGCGTCCTCTTCGACATCCAGGAGATCGATTCCCATATCGACGTCCTAACCACCCGATCCGCCATCCCGCTCCTCACACACACCAAAGAACAGACTGACGCCAGTGGACGCATCATCGGTGAACTCGACACCCAAATCAAGGCCCTTAACGACAGCTTCAAACAGCTCGAAAAGGAGGTCATCCAGAAACATGCCGAAGCCGAAGAAGTCCGTCTTGTGGCCTCCCGTCTCTGGGAAACGCTCAAGCTGGGCCGAGCAGTCGGCCGTGCTCTTCAACTTGGTCGCCAGCTTGAAGTCCAACACGCCGAATTGACCGGTTCTGCCTCGACAACCGTCACCACCTCCTCGGCCAGCTTGCGCAGTAAGGAAGACCACCGCGCCCTGGTCCGATGCGCTCACACCTTATTGTCCCTCCGTGAGCTCTTCTCGACTGCCAACGTCCCCGGCTCCGAAGGTTACGGCATCGAGCGCGTCGCCGTCATCCGCACCCTGCGCGACAACATGTACCTCCCCACGGAGCGGTCCGTCCGTGAATCCGCCGAGCGCATCATCCGCGAGTTCTCCATGGGGTCCGCCTCGGGCACCTTGACCTTTGCCCAGTCCGAAGAAACCAGGGCGCGAACCGTGTCCGGTCTGACAACACTCTACCTCTTGTCGCCAACCACCCTCGCTAAGAACGAAAAGTGGTCACCCACTCTCATGCTCCAATCCCTCGAATCCTACCTCCGCACCGCTCTCCAATCCTCCACCGCGTCCCTCTCCCGCGCCTTGGCCACGCTGCCTTCGCTAGAACGCACACTAGCAGACGTAACAGCCCGCTGCCAAAACGTCGTCGCTTTGGAAGCCGTGCTAGAAGCAACCAAGATCCCCTCTCACCCCTTGGTCCAAGGGCAGCAAGCTACAGCCAAGACAGGAGGCAACATGCTCCAACCTTTGCTGGCGTACCTGGAAACAGGATCGTTGGCGAGTTACTTTTGGAGAACGATGGCGAGTAGTCTGGCGCCGAGGGTGCAGGAGATTATGAATAAGGGAGGGGTGTCGGCGAGGACGCTGAGGACGAATAAGCAGAGTGTTGGGGAGGCGATTAGGGAGTGTGTGGTGAAGGGGTGTGTGTTGCCTAGTGCGGTGGCGGGGGCGGCGGCTGGGGATAGGGGGAGGGTTGATGAGATGAAGGATGGGGAGAGGGCGGGACGGTGGGAGAGGGAGGTTGCCGTTATGGTGGGGAGTGTTGTTAATAATATTGGGAGGTAATGCTGGTGTTGGATGACGGTCGGTATGGGTTTGAGGAAAGACGGTATGGAGTTGCCGGTAATACAACATATTTCTCCCGGATCAAATATGGTCATCGAATGGTGACCGATACCTCTGGGTACCTCTACCGTCTCGTCGCTTTCACTTCGAATGGCCTTGGACAGAACCTGGAGTGACAACGTCCATTCACTGCCCTTCCTCCCATGCCGCACTCCAGCTTCCAAACCTTGAGAACTGAGCCACAATCTTTCATCTCTTTATCATCGGATTCAATGATATACGAGACGCATTCACACGAACCTTGAGGCCTTGTTTGCTTTACCGGCACCCCGTGGCACTCTCACCATTGGCCCTTTTCAACCGTATATCCTGCCTCCATCGTCGTCCTCACTCCCTTTCGTCAACTTCTTACCCCCTCCTGGCCAGTCAGAAGGCCTCAACCTTTGCCTGAAATACCCTCATCGGATGATATGAGCCCCCAAGCGACGTACTGCAAACGACTTTGATGAGCTCAGACACTCCCAGGTTTATCCACCACCTCGACCCCTCTCGTCATCACGTATAAAGTCTCGTCTCTCGACCTCAACCACATCTTCTCCAGACCTTCTCCCTCGTCCTCGACGCCTTCTTCCTCCTCCATCACGCCTTGGCCTTGGTCTTCCACGGAGAAGACTCACACGATCTTCCATTATTATCCTTCTCTCACAGGTTAGATATCACCCCCAACACACCCATGCCCTTCCTTTCTTCCCTCACCCATCTTTCTCTCCCCGTTCCCTCATCTTCCCGTCATTTCTCCCTCCACCTCGTACTCATTCGGAACCTCAAATTGCCCCTCCCCTCCGACAAACGCCAGTCACCCTACATTCAACATCCACTAACCCGTGTCCAGGTCCAGGAACCTTCATCCTTAACCCACGATTTCCAATCTTGACCAGTCCTCTTCCCTCACTTCCTCCACCAGGAAACGTCAACATGGATCCCAACAGGCCTCTCGGCATCAAGTCCGAGCCAGATGAGCCTCCCAAGATCACGACCATACCTCAGGCCATACCCCAGGCCACACCCGCAACCGAATATGCTACTACAACTGCAAACTTTGCCGCTAGCGATAGCATCACCGTGGCCACTACATCCACAGCCGCTGCAAAAGCAACCCCGGCCAAAAAGGCCGCTGCTACTCCCAAGAAGCCAGCTGCTGCCAAGAAGGAAGCGGCTGTCAAGACTCCTGCTGTTCCGAAGACTGCTGCTGCTGCTGCTGCTGCTAAGGCGACTCCGAAAGCTACTGCGAAAGCTACTCCCAAGACCGCTGCTGCCAAAGCCACACCCAAGACTGCCGCGAAAGCTACCCCGACCACCAACACTCAAGCCGGAGCAGGAGTAACTCCCACCACCACCGCCACCGCCCGCTCAACCGGTACCGGTACCGGCACAGCTCGTCCCCGCGGCCGTCCTAGGAAGAACGCAAGTGACGCCGCTACCACTGCATCAGCTGCAGCCGCGACCGCCAGGGCCAGCGCCAACAAAAACACCAACAAAAACACCACAGGCAACGGCGCAAGCTCCTCCCCGCTTTCAGCGGCAGCCTCATCTTCTCCCATCATCGTCCCTACCGCTAACCGCCCTGGTCCCACTGCTGCTCGCCAAGTCCACAACGCAAGAGGTAGAGGTGGTTCTGCGTCTGGGGCTTCGTCGATGACTCCCGCTAGAAAACGCACCGCTAGCACCGCTAGTCGCAGCGCTGGTGATCCTGTTGCTGATGGTAGAGCTAATAAGCAGCGGAAGGTTGCGGGAACCGGAACGACTGGAACCTCAGGAGGTTCAGGAGCTTCAGGAGCGGCCTCGGCTTCGAGTGCGGGTTCAGCCTCAAAGCCAGTGGCGAAGGCGAAGGCGGCGGCGGCGGCTTCGGGAGCGGCAGCAAGGCCGACGGCTTCGGGAACGGCTGCGAGAACTTCGGGAACAGCGGCTTCGGGGGCTGCGGGAACGGGTGTAGCAAAGAAGGGGTGGAGTGTGGATGGGCACGAGATTAATCGGAGGCATAAGGAGAATGATTTGCAGTGAGTTTACTTTCCTTTTCTTTTCTTCCTTTTCTTTCCTTTCCTTCCTTGCATCCTTTCTTTTCGAATTTCGAGTGCGAGTGCGATGTGGGAAAATGTGGGAAATGGGAAATGAGGGGATCAGAGAATGAGTGAAAATGCTAACATGGTGAAAACAGTTTACTCGAAACAGGCGAGTTCTCCGACGCTACCATCCATTGTCTCAAGAAGAAATGGAAGGTGCATAAGATGAGATTGAGCACGCGGAGTGCGTGGTTTAAGGAAGCTTTTGCTGGTAGTGATGGGGTGAGTTATCTGTGTGAATCTGGAGAGCTGTTGAAGAGATGTTGGGGGTTGTTTGAGAAATGGTTGCTGACAAACTTGGGCGTGCGTTGAACAGACGGGCCAAATCAGCGAGATCAGCCTCCACGAGCAGAACGCTGATGACATCGAGACTATGCTGAGGTTTATGTATGCTGATTGTAAGTCTTTTCTCTCTTCCCCACATTCTTTTCCTATCCTCTTCCCCTCCTCTTCCCCCTCTCTTCTTCTCCCCTCCCACCCAAACAAGCTCACCTTTGTACACCTCAACTGACCAATTCACAGCCCTCGACGACAACCTAACCCACCCCTCCTCCCTCTCCCACCCCATCACAACCTACGTAACCCTCTACAACCTAGGCCACACCTTCAGCATCCCCCTCTTGTGCCGAGACTCCCTCACCCTTTTGGGGCAATACCTCGACACCAAGCTCCTCCTCCTCTGCACCTACTCCGTCCCCGCCTCCGGCCGCTCAGGCGTAATCGACCACTCCGACCCCCTCCTTTCCCCCACTTCCTACGCCACCGACCTCTTTTCCGCCATTTTTCAAGCCTACGACGGCGTCTCCGAAAGCACCAAACTCCACTCCTTGCTGGCCTCCTTCCTCTGGGCCGGCCGCGACCGACTTTTCAGGTTGTCCGGCCTTCGCCCCCTCGTCGATCAATGCCCCATGCTAGGCACCGACGTCTTCAAATTACTTTTGGGAGACAATTCTTCTAGTTTTATTCCTCCTACTACTATTAAATTCACCAACCTCCCCGGCGGCTCCGACATCGACGAGCTCAAAGCTAAACACTCCGGTCCTACTTGCTCTCGACTCGATCACACGCGCAAGACGCAGCATCCTGATCGGTGTGAGAGCTGTGACGAGGTGTTTGATGATGAAAGATGGGCGAAGAGGGTGTTTAATCCTTTCAAAGTGGTGGTTAGACCGGCGGCGTGGTGTAGAAGATGTGTGGAGGGGAAGCAGAATCCGAATGCGCCTGGTGGGGGTGGTGGGAGGGGGGGGATTGGGGGGCGGTTTGAGTTGGGGGTGGGCGGGCCGGTTGTGGTGGATAGTGAGGGTGGGGAGAGACAGAAGGGGGTACTGGAGGACGTGGTGCCGATGTGGAGGTTGAGGTTGGGTGGGGATGATGAGTGATTGACGTGACTCGGCGCTCGGGTGAGAAGTGAGGAGGGTGGAAGGGCAGGAGGAGGAGTTGATGGGAGGGAGAAGAAGATGGATGGATGCATGGATGGATGGGTGGATGGATGGATTTGGATGGTATGCTTCTCTTCAGAAAGTCGATGGACTTGAGGATTTTTTTTTTTTCGGGATCATGGCCGCATTTCTTTACAGTTGATGACGGACTGATGTACGTGTGTCGACATCTACATAAAAATCTGGCGCGTCGAGAGACAGTGGGTGGTAAGAGGATCAAATTGCGTTGCGTTGCGTTTTCGTTCAGTTACCGAGATCAGAGAGATCTGTTAAAGTTCTAGCTTCAAGACCAGAGCCTAAGATGACAGGACCCATGTTCGGGGTCAAACGAGCAATAGAAAGCAGTGTTTCAAGCCTCTTGGTTGATGCATGGTTGTTGATTGCTGAATTCTATGAGAAATTGAAGGAGCCAAGTGGAAGCCATAAGCCAGGCTGGCATAGGCAGATGCTGCCCTCAGTCACCTTCATATCCCAACTGTGACGGCAGGAACTCGTACCCCACCAAAGTCTTCATTCTTTGGGGATTCCAAGCTGGGTCTTCTGTGAAGTGGGAAGGTGTATCCCACACAGATTTTCCATCATTGTGCTATTTCAACCTGACCTAGAAGGCCTTTCCTCTTGTCTCAACGAAGCCACCAACCAGTCAAGCAATTCCCCCCACCCAAGTTCACCTCGTCTCAGTCTCACTTCTGGACTTCTCCTTCTTCCAACTTGCAACAATTAACCACACGTTACCTACAACACACTCATCCACCTAAACAACTCGCGACAACACCAACTGCGACAACACCAACTGCCAGCCTACCAATTCCACGCTTCGGAAGAATGAGCCTTACAAAGCACACCTGTTGGAAGTCCGTACCCTGGGCGCCCATTCACCGGTACTCCTTTGTTTCTCCTCTTCCGTTACAACTATCAAATCGCTGCCCTTTTTCTTTCGTCGCCTTTCCGCCCCCGTCAACAGTCAACACCCCAAGCCCATCCTTCCAACACATGAGCTTCCGGTCTGCTTTCGCTCAGTTGTCTCGGGGTCCGATTCCCCTGATCGAACTGGACAGTGTCGAACAGCTGCTAATGATTACTATGGTTTACCGCATTGACAGCGGGAAAAATGACAGTCTTCTAGACTTTCTCTTTCCCCCTTTGATATCGCTTCTTTCCATGGCCTTCGAAGCTCAACTCATTCAGCCGGCTCTACTCCAACTCTTTCGGTTTCCTGTTATCGACTCTCATCATTGAGCAACTTGGCGCCCCTCCCTTGCCCGCTAGTTCCTTCCCCGTCTCTATCACCTTCCCACCTTTCCCATGGCACCTCACCCTCCGACCTTCCACCCTTTGTTCGCCCTCCCTCTTCCTTCCCTTTCCAGCTCCCCGGTCACCAGTCATTACCTCTCACGGTTCCCTTCTAAAACCTCCAACGGCCAACGAATCCAACCCCTATGCTCCTCGTCCAAAATATCTTTCGCTCTCAAAATCAAATGATCCCCCCACCCCTGCAGCCACCACTGTCGCTCATGGTGCTTCAACAAAATGCCGAAATGCGCGAAGATGGCTACGGCTTCTTGCGTTGGGATCTTCAGCAGCGGGACGAGCGAGTCGGAGACGGCCCAGAGCCAGAGCATTGCGTCTAGGACGTCACCTCCTTGTGTGTTTGGGTTGGGATTGGGGTTGGGGGAGTCGTTGGAGGCGGGAGTGATGGTGTCGGTGGCGCATGTGGTGAGGGTTGGGGTGGTTGTGGTGATGGTGTTGGGTGAGGACGTGGCCGTGGATGGTGAGGTGGGAGAAGAAGATGTCAGGTGCGTGAGCGACAGTTCCAGTTCGTTGATGGCGAAAAGGTAAGTTTGAAGGTGTGGGTTGGTGGTGTCTCTGCTGATGAGCTCGCGGAGATGAAACAGCGGCCCGGGCTTCGGTATCCCATTCCCGTTTCCATTCCCATCCTGTTCGGTTGGCGTTCCGGAGCTGGACCCAGCGGCAGATGGTGTCGGTGTTCCGGTATTGGACGGTGCGGCGCTGCAAGAAGACGACGACTCGCCCCTCGCCTCTTTCCACCTCCGCCCTCCATATGCCAGGAAAGGCTTCAGAAACTCTCGATGCGCTTCGTTGTTCATGATGAAGTTGCTGAGCGACTTGGGGCCGTTGACGAGGAAGGCCCAGTCCGGGAAGTTGAGTCCACCGCCTCCCGTGCCCATCCCCATTCCCCCTTCCGATCCCAATCCAGTACCCTCAAGCCCCCTTCTATCGCTATCGCCCAGCCCATTACTCTCCGCATTCCTTCTCTGCTCGTTTTGATCCAAAACATACACCCTCCCATCCCCCCTCCTCCCCCTCGGACTCGCAAGCGCGACATAAATCGTCAAATTCGCAAACAGATACAAGCCGAGCTCGTCCTCCTCCCGTTCTATCACGGGTAGCATCCTCCTCATTGCTTCTCTCGTCGCTTTTTGATGGAGCAAGATGCCCTGGGCGGTGTAGAAATCTCGCTTTTGGGGACATGATTGTTGGAAGGCTAGGTGGAGGGCGGAAACGGAGAGGAGGACGCGTAGGAGGTAGGAGGAAGATGGGGATGATGAGGAGAGCGAGAAGGCGAGGTTGACGACGGAGGTGCGCCAGAAGTTGGCGACGGTTGGGTCGGTGGTTAGGGTTAGGTAGGTGGAGGAGGTGAAGTTGTGGAGGAGGAGGAGGAGATGGAGGGTTGGGAGGGGGTCGTCATTGTCTTCGATCGAGTTGCCAATGCCTGGGTTGGGGTGATAACTGGGGTTGATGGGAATGCTCGGTGGTGATGGGTGTTGTGGTGGTGAGGCCGGTGAAGGCGACTGGAACTGAGACTGGGTGACCGGACTGGGTGCTTGAGAGTGGGGTCGGGGTCTAGGCGGCAGGTTGGCTTTCATCGACAGGAAGGGACATTGAAGCCCATGGGAAATGCAATTGATGCATGACGGGTGGTGTTCGTCGCACTGAAAACCGTCAATTCGGTGTCATCCCGTGCAAAAAGGGGGTGATTGATACCTTAATCTTCCGGGCCTTACACGCCGTACAACCCGTTCGACTCTTTCGGTGCGCACGCCGTATGGGACCAATCGCAGACGGCGAGTCCGTCATTTTGGGCATGAGAGGGTGGGTCACCAACTTGTAAGTCGTCGTCGCCTATCTATTTCGCCAAGCTGACATGTGTGATTGCATTCAAGATGAAGTCGCATAACGGTCATCTTGCTGCTGGCCAGACAGTCCGAAGTCTCACTCAGCGATGGTCCGACAATGAAGCTGCTGATGACAAAGCAAGGAAAGCTGAGCTCGCTTGTCGCAAGCCAGCAAGCCCAGGCGACAAACCGGCCCGACGATCTTTTTGTTACAAGTGCACGGCAATTTGCGTAGGGCTGAAATTGAGCTGCCACTGTGCTGCTGGACACGACGAACGAGCGCATCCTTCTAGAAGACCGCTAGAAACAGCCACAACGACACGACCGGATCATCCTCCGGCAATTCAGTTTTCGTCATCGCGAGACCGACACGCTTCTCTTTTTCACGAAATGAGTGCGAGCTCTCATCGGTCTTCGGCTCCCTCGTAATGAAGGATGAACGTTGGGCGGCGGTGGAAGATGACAACCAACAAACAGACTCAGGACCTCCAACTTTCCTTTTTTTGTGTTGATGTGGAGATCCCGCAAATTCCAAGTGGTCCACTCAATGTTCACCCCCCTCCTCATGGTGTGAGCCTATTCGCATGCGGACAGTTTCTACCAATCGGCATCCTCTCTATCCGAGGCATCCACCAGACAAGCGTTGGTCCTAAAGACGGGGACCTTCCCTGAAAGAGTCAGGTACCGCCGCATCTCCGACTTCTCTCCAGCAAGGGGACGACGAGAGGAATGATGACACTTTTATAATGGGAAAAGATACTGTGAGTCCGGGTTGGCAAATCACAGCACTCCTTGAGCTACCGGAAATGGGGATCAGGGTGGAAGAGAGGGCATTGAGTCGTATCACACTGTACATTGTGAGTCTGACGGATCACAGATAACTTTTTGCCCGTTGCCGTTTCGTTGGGTCTAGCTTCGTTGGAACTCGGCGATTGGATTGGTGTTGGGTTTTTGGTAGGAAGGAGATTAAAACCGAAGCCGTTCCCTTCCTTTTCTTCCGACTCTACTCTTCTCGGGATTTCTCTGTGGCTTTTCGAACCTGCATTCTTTTTGGGGTGGTATTACCATCGACGAAAACATCACTCGGGATCAATCGAATTGCAAGTAAACAAGCATTAACTTGCATTTCGTACAACCCGATATCTTCGGTCGCCAGTTCCGACGCATACGGTCTCCACCCATCCGGCGCCGATTGCTTTCTCGTCTCCACCTCTCCGTTCCGGGCCCCGATCCGATCCCGAATGACACCTCCGGACCACCACCGTCCTCACATACATAATTTATCGCAAACACGACCGGCACAATGTCTACAACAGCCTCGGCCGGCCTCCCGGCCTCCACACCCCAATTCCATCCGGGCTACGATACCTGCACCGAAGTGACGGCCATCTGCCGCGTCGAGTACACAACACTCGGTTACTATCCCAACCAAGGCGTCAACATTTTCCTGGCGATCGGCTTTGGTCTGTGTGCGATTATAACGCTCTGCATCGGTATCTGGAAAAGAACGTGGGGATACTCGATTGCTATTACGGCGGGGTGTATTTTGGAGTGTGCTGGTATGTCTTCCTCCCGTCACTAATCTACTTCTTCCCTTTTTGTTTTCCATGCCTTCTTCCACTCTACCCCTTTTGCTTTTCCTACCCGCTATACGCATTCACCCCCCCCCCTCCTCCTCCTCCTTTCACCACCTTCCCAAATCCAAAACAAATACTAACACCCCCCTCCCACACAGGCTACGCAGCCCGCGCACTCCTCTCCCAAAACCCCTGGCACGGTTCCGCCTTCAAAACCCAGATAGTCTCCATCATCCTCGGTCCAACCCTAATCTGCATCGGCCTCTACCTAACCCTCAAACACATCATCTCCACTCTCTCCCCTTCACTCAGTCCCTTCCGCCCCAAGTTTTATCCCCTCTTCTTCGTCCCCGCCGACGTCTCCTGCCTGGTAATCCAAGCCATAGGCGGTGGCATCGCCGCCTCCGCCGGCAGAGATAACTACTCTTTACTGCAACACGGCAACCGAGTCATCATCGCCGGTATCGTCCTGCAGGTCGTTGTTTTGGGGGCTTTCGGCTTGCTCTCGGCCATTTTCTTGCTCAGGGCAAAGAAACATTTCCGGTCCTTCCCCGAGTCCACTCTCGAAAAACAGACATGGCATGCGAAAAACACAAAGTTGTTTTTGTGGGCCATGGGCGGCGCTTATTCTGCCTTATTGATAAGGTGTATCTACCGTATCGCCGAGATGGCAGGCGGCTGGGGAAACGAGATCATGCAGGATGAACCGAGCTTTGTGGTGCTGGAGAGTTTCATGGTTTTGATTGCTTGTGTACTTTTTACGGTTTTTGCGCCGGGGTGTTGGTTTCCTTGGATGAGTCATTCTGACAAAGTTAATCCGAGGTTGATGAGGGCGGAGAGGGAGGGGGGTGTCGCTGGTGGTGATGGGCAACAGGGGATGGGACATGAGACGGGAGAGACGAGTTCGGGGAATGAGAAGGTTGTTGGTGTTTAAGAGGGGAGGATATCTCTTCAAGTATGCGAGTGAGGACGGTAGGAGGACGAAGGGATGATGTGATGGGGATGTGGGGTGGTCCTTCTCTTTCTTGTTTAGATCTTGGATATCACTTAAAAGCAGTGAAGCAGCGTGCAGTACTATCTCCTTGGTGCATTTGACAGTATGGACGGCAATGGCAGGTCTTGTATGAAACAAGCTAGTCACGGGAGCATATGGCAGAATTAACTTGATGACCGTTACACTGGTGATGCCTTAAAAGCATCATCATAGACATTAACTGAACCTAATCAACCATATCCCTTTAACTAAAGACTCTTAATAACCATGCCAAACCCCAAACGACCATATCATATCATAACCCATTCCAGTTCACTTATCTCATCCTTTCAAGGTGGAGATAACCTAAGCAGCAGCAGCAACAACCTGCTCCTTCTCACCCGCCACATCAGCAGGCGTCAGACCCGCCTTGGCCGGTCCACCAACACAAATACCCTCCTTGGAGAAGCGAGAGCCATGAACGGGGCAATCGAAGCTCTTCTCGACATGATTCCAGCACACAACGCCCTTGAGATGGGGGCACAGAGCGCTGAACTTCTTGACGTTGCCGTTCTCATCCTTGTACACGGCGACGGGCTTCTGAGTGGCCTATTTGTGTCTTTCGTCAGCATCATTGTAGGAAAATAAAGAAGGGAGAAAATGGCGACGACATACCTTGTTCAAAACACCACCACATCCCCTCGGCAAGTCCTCAATATCCTGAATATCCGTCTGCAAAAACCGCTTGTACTGCGCATTAATCTGCAAGTCATGGCTGACCATGCTCGGCAGACTCTTCAAAATGCTCGCCACCCTCTTGGGACTGTACAGATCCGCCCACGGGTTCTTGACTCCATCAATCTCATCCGCCAACAGCCTTCCAGCCAACACACCGTGCGTCAAACCATCGCCAGAGTCACCGGTAACAATGTAAATCTTGTCATTGCCCTGGTTCTTGCCGATGAAACCCATGTAATCAACCGGCTCAAAGATCTGTCCACTCCACTTATAGTCGGTGCTCCCCGCCTGGGGGAACCGTTCCCGCGTCCACTTCTCCAGCTCATCAAAGCGGGGCGTGGTCTCCTCCTGGCCAACCTTGTGGTCGCACCCGCCGACAACGAGGTAATCATCCTTTTCGTCGCACGCGGTCAGGCGCACGTACTTGTACTCTTCGGCATTGTCGTACAGCAGGCAATCCTCGATGGACCCCTTGGGCACGCGCACGGCGATGCAGTAGGTGCGGTAGAACTCGAGCTGGGTGATCACTGACAGCTTCTGCAGGGGGACGCAGGTGGCTTCGATGGCGTTCTCGGCTTTGATGGTGTGTCCGCCTTCGGTGCTGATCTCGACTGTCTTGTGGCCCATTCCCAAAAGCTCGATGCCTTTTTCCTTGATGTCCATGACGCGGGTGCGGGCGTAGCATTGGAAGTTGGGCTGGGTCTTGAGCCAGTTGAGGACGCCGACGAGGTATTTGGTCGGGTGGAAGGTGGCTTGGTTGTCGGCTACCATGCCGCCGCGTTGGTCGATGGAGGAGGTCCAGCCGCGGACTGTCAGGTTGGGCTGTCGTTGCAGATTCGTTAGCATGCATCCAGAAAAATGGTGGCAACATAAAGGAAGGCAGGGAACGCACATCAAACCTAGTCTCCATCCCAATCTTCCTCTGAAACTCAGCCTCCTCCTTCAACTCCTGCAACTCATCCTCATGCTTCTTCTCGCCCACGGGGAACTGGCTGATATCGTACGCCGGCAACCTGCGATACTCGCACTCAATGTTCAACTCCTTCGCAATCTCCCCAATTCTATCTCTCGCCCACGCATGGCTAGCAGCCGCCTGCTTCGCGCCCTCCTCGCCGTGCTTCTTGGCAATTTCGACAAAGCCGTCGTCCAAATCGTTGGTCAAGTGGCCCGAGGTGCGACCGGTTTCTCCTGAAAGCACATTGCGGGCCTCGATGAGAGTGACTTGCTTGCCACGCTTGACCAGCTCGTAGGCGGTGGAAATGCCGGCAATACCAGCGCCGATGATGGCGATGTCAGTCTCGACGTCTTTGTCGAGGGAGGGGAATTCGGGGATGTCGGACCAGGGCAGCTTGTGCGTCCAGACGGGCTCGGTGGCGCCTGAGGTTTGCATTGATCGGTAGGGTTCGGTGTTGGGTTGGGTCATGGTTGCGAAGGTTTGTCTGCGGTAGCTAGGGAGTTAGTACAAGTACACCGTCGAGTCCAGTCGGGTAGGGGGGGTGTTAGTGGAAGTCAACAAGGACAAAAAAAAACATACCCAGGAGTAACAGCTTGTACTTGAGAGAGTGCCTGATAACGAGGGGCAGCTGTGCGAGTCTGAGGGACAGATGGTTGTTGTGTTTGGGTGGTGATGGTGCGGGTAGAGGTTCCCCTCAACTTATATGAGAAGGGGGTTGCTGCGGTGACGTCACGAGTCGCAGAGAGTGCGGAAATGCGGCCAGACACGGCGTTTCTGGTCAAAAGTCGGGTGGTTTGTCTCTGGCAAGCTGATGCGAGAATAGCCATTCTTGGTTTGTGTGAAGGGAAGTGGGAAAAAGGGAATCGTTGGTGTTGCTGGTGTTGGCGATGCACGGGGAACGAAAGTAAACAAACGGGAGATCGTTTCTGGTGATGAGGAAGAGGAGGAAGTCAAGAAGCACCTTAGAGATGGGATCTTTCAGGAAGCTGAGAAAGATGGGAATGCAAAAAGCAAAGCTGCAATTGGCCTGCGGAATGTTTCGTCCGATTTAAATGTTGCGGTCCTGATCTCATTGTTTACACCTTGATGGTTCTGATGATGCCTGTGAGCCCCACCCACTTACAGAAAGTCATGACGACATTGTGTTGACCATCAAAGGGGAAACTGGGGGCAGCGGACATGGCGTGCACGGATCACTTTACTTGTACACTACAGCGTGCCTGGCAGGGCGTCTGGATGAAGGTCACCGCCAACACTCAAGGCAATTCTGCTTCGGATGGGGATCTTGGGGAAACAAGGATGATGTGTATGACAATGGACGTTTCATGTGTTTTCATTGCAGTTTATCAACTGTTGCTGGGAATTCAAGTGATGAACCAGTTTGCTTGTGTGTATGGGTACAGCGGGGTTCTAGCGCAAGTTAAACCCTAACCCTGGCGAACCACGAGCTGTCCTGGCTGTTTGTTCTCCCTCGTGTCTTGGGAATGACGAGGGCATCGTTTCCTTCTCCACTGTCAACTCTGTTGCAAGAAATGGCAGGTACGGAGCTTGCTTC
The DNA here is from genome assembly GCA_009806085.1 of Neurospora cerealis. NCBI lineage: Eukaryota > Fungi > Ascomycota > Sordariomycetes > Sordariales > Sordariaceae > Neurospora > Neurospora cerealis. The sequence goes on from RAOY01000008.1 coordinate 400,136, forward strand.
TTTCCGCGCTTTGCTCTATTTCAGGTTGGTCTTGAGTATGTCACAAAATGGAGATCCTTGAATCTTCGCGTCAGCCATCTTCAGCATCCCAAGTCCTGCTTCCCTGACACACTGAACCCCAACCCTGGGTCGGTAACACACTCACTTCCCCCTCTGGCACAGACCAACCCCTCCTCCCCTCCTTTCCTCTTCCTTTCAAAAGTGCAACACCAACAACCCCCATCACGACCCATTAACCCTCATCCCAAAAACCTTACTTTCAACCCTCCACCTCTTAGCTTCTTTTCCTCTTCCCAGCATCTCAACCTCTTCAGGACTAACCTCCTCCCTCTTCTTCCCCACCCAAACCGCCACCCCGCTCTCCTCATCATCCTCCTCCTTCCCACAAACAACCCTAACCCCCACCTTCCCCTCCTCTGCCAACTCTTTGAGTTTGTCTCCATCAACAATCGGCTCCCTCATCACCACCTCCTGACTCTTCTCCTCTCCGGGGCCCAGAGTGACCAGCGCGTCCTCGGGAGGAGGCATGGCGCGCTTGATCATCAGCTCAGGGAAGTCGATCGTGTTGGAAGGATTGGAGGGGGACGAGATGTGGATGAGGCCGAGTTGAAGGGCGAGGGGGTCGAGGGGGGAGGACCAGGTTAGCAGGGTGATGGGGACGTCTGGGGAGGTGTTGGCGAGGGTTAGAAGGACGGTGGGCGGAGAGAGGGAGGGCGAAGGTTGGGAGATGGTGAGGGAGAGGGGAATGGAGGACTGGAAGGACATCTTGGGGGGTGGTATTTTGTGAGAAGATGGGAAGCGTTGAGGGACTGGTTTTTCCGGGTGCGGTGGTTGACGGTGGAAGTCGACGGCGGAAGTCGACAAAGACACAGCAGGTGGACTGGAAATCGAGGGTTGGTGGTTGAAGCCGAGCTTGAGCGAGACTCTGCGCTGTCCGATGCGCTTGACGAAGAGTGTTGGCTTTCGTGCTGACTGCTGACGATGGCCCAAGGTCCGAACGAAACCGGCAATGTTAACCGATCAAATCGTGAGTTGACTGAGGAAGAACCGATGTTGCACTGTTTACCTCCTGCTATCAGCAAAGATAAGGTAAAATCAAGTGGCTGCGATAAATATTCGCAGCGTCACTTACCTCGGCTTTTAGCAGCTACTCGTCGAGATACAGCGCGGGGTCAGCAAGGCTTCAGCGCTCGGAGACTTTCAAAGACAGGAAGGAATTGAGACGCCGGTTCAAAGACGATGTCAAGTCGAGAGATGCTACACAGCAGTCAATCGGCTTTCATACCAGTCCGATCTCCCTTTCGGTCAAGGTTGCGAGAATCCCACGTCTTCATATCTGCCTTGGCGCCAGCTGCCTCAACTGACAGGACGCTTGAAGATGTCTTCATGCACGTCAATGATCAAGGTAGAGAACCGGCTCCATCATCACTGTAACCCCGGCACCGCCCAGCCGATGGCCCAGCCAATGCTATCCCCACCTTCCCTTCTGGTTCTACCCTCCAGTTTCAAGCTATTGCCTAACTCCGATTCGCTGCACCGTCACTTACACGATACACCAACCTTGACCACCGCGTGTCGCGACGGAAGCGAGCAAGCCACACAGACGACTAGTATCTTGTTCTCACAACGATCGATCCTCTACAGCAGGTCATCACCGCTTGTTAGACTTCCTTCATTGGCCATTCCGCCATGAGGCGCAACGAGGCACAAGAGGCGTCTTCACTACGGATGACGAGCGTTTCACCCCACGAGTCCGGCTTTACACTAGAGCCCCAGGGGCAAAGGAGGCTTCCCCCGCACCCCACGTCCTCTAGGAACATCGTGAGAACTTCATCTTCTCGGTCATCGACACAAACGGCAACCGACAACCTCCCAGAACTGCATCGACCTTGTGCCCTGAACCGCCAGAGCAACATCCCCCTCCTCAAACTCTCCCGTGATAGTGATAGAGGCTGCACCTCACACTAACTATTGTTTTCACAAAGGGCAGTCACGGATATGGAGCCTGTATCAGGAAGGTGAAGCTGAAGAAGAAAGACATGAAATGATGGAAATGCCACCTCGTCCTGGCATGGGGGAGGTAACGATGATCCGGCATTGTTCCGTCGATACCAGGTAGAGTTGCGGGAAGATCGCCTTTGATCGGCAGCCAATTTCCGCCAAACATGGAGGAGGAAGGTCTCGCTCCGATAAACATCCAGACAGTGGATGTGCACCGCACGGACCAATAGCGGAATCTGATAAGGGGCGTCTTTAACGGTAGGGGTTTGATGAACAGATGTCTGATGTAGATGACGCTGACTTCATGTTTATGCTTTGCAGACAGAAAAAGCATCAAGCGAAGTCATACTCATCATGAAATCAAACTTCTTAGGACCGTGATATGGACCGGTGGACATTAGCATCAAGCCTGTCAGAACTTTACTCCCGCCCAAATCCCGGAGCTAGTGTACTTCCCCGCAAATTCTAATGGCAAGAGGCACTTTGGAGCAATGAAATCCTCCAATCATTTCATGTAGGGACGGATTTAATGCCATGCTACTCTGAAACTACCTTGGGCACAACCTCCTTCCAAAGCGAGTTAATCTCGACACCCTCTTCGGCAGAGCCCCATGTCTCGAGCACTTCAGGCCAGACTTCGGGATAGAGCGAAGCAAAGCAAGGGGGTTAGTTTTGCTTGGTTGCTTACAAACAGACGACCCTGGAATTTCTTTGTTATCGCCGCCCGCATTTTGCTTCGTTTCCTGTGCCGAGCTTTGGCTAGAAGATGGACTATTATACACTATTTGCCAGAAGCCGGCCCAAGAGCTGAGGCCTTACCGCGGCGTTAATAGGTTCACCGCCTCCAAGCTAAAGCTAGCCGGTGGACTGTTGGTTACTAGCGGGATGGGATTCCCCCCCATATTCGACTATTGTCAAACTCCGGACTCCGTATGTCAGTCATGGCCGACCAAAAAGAGCCTATAGCCCGGTCTCTTGGGGACTCTTATTTCCCGCTCCCGCAAGGCACGAGTTTATGCGCCTTGATTCATCTCCCGAGACCACAACTGCCAATAACAGACATGGAACCCCCATGGAAGCATTGAGAGCCGCCCATTGACTCATGTCATACTTCTTATCTGAAGCCACGTGCAAAACGACATTCCTTTCTCGTCTCCACATCCGCCTGGATGTCCATCAGCTCCTAGGGACACTGCAACTTCCCTTCTCCATCTTCCTATTTGCGTATAGTCTTGCTTTGGGTGTCCGTATGAAGGCCGGTGTTTGGCCGAACTTCACCATCATGGCCTCCGGAAAGAGTCGACTTCAACCCCTATATAAAGCGGCATCCTCCTCCCTCTAACCCGGACCAAGAGATCAGCAGTGCTCTCCAGACAACTCAGTTCGCACCTCAACAACCTTCGCAACAATGAAGTTCCTCGCCGGTCTCTCCCTCATTGCCTCCGTGGCTTCCGCCATGAGCGTTGACTTGACTCAGCGCGGCGGTCCCCTCGACGTCAAGATCGAGGTCATCAACAACACCAACGTCAAGGCCAGCATCACCAACACCGGCAAGGTGCCTCTGAAGGTCCTCAAGACTGGTTCCATCCTCGACAACGCTGCTGTTGAGAAGACCCAGATCTTTTCTTCTTGTGAGTCCTGACCGCCTCCTCACGTTAGCCCACGTCTTGGCATCAGCCCCTCTGTCTTGCCCCCACAACACAACAAACTAACACTCTCCCAGCCGGCCCCGTCGCCTTCGACGGTCTCCGCCTCCGCGTCGCCACTTCCCAACTCACCGAGGATGCCTTCCAGCTGATCGCCCCCGGCGAGACCGTCTCGGCCTCCTGGGACCCGGCCGAGGTTCACGACCTCTCCCAAGGCGGCTCCTTTGACGTCAAGGTCTCCGGCGCCCTGCAGTACGCCGACGCCGACTCGGTCGAGCTCAAGGGCACCATCCCCTTCTCGTCCAACATCGTGACGGCCTCGGTCGACGGCGCCGCCGCCAGCCAGGCCCGCCGCTCCTTCCACGAGAAGCGCTCCGTCGTGCAGTCCGACTGCACCGGCTCCAGGGGCACCGCCACCCGCACCGCCATGACCAACTGCCGCTCGCTCGCCCTCGCCGCCAGCCAGGTTGCTTCGTCCGGTTCTGCCGCCAAGATGACCGAGTACTTCAAGTCGTCGTCCTCTAGCACGCGCTCCACCGTCGCCGGCGTGTTTGCCCGGGTCGCTAGCGAGTGCGGCTCTACCACCTCGGGGTATGCCAAGTACTACTGCTCTGATGTCTACTCTGCTTGCTCGTCTGGTGTCCTTGCGTACACCCTGCCCAGCGCCAGCTTCATGGTTAACTGCCCGCTGTACTTCAGCGGGCTGTCCGGGTTGAGCTCGCAGTGCCATGCCCAGGATCAGGCGACGACTACCCTCCATGAGGTCACCCATTTGAGCCAGATTAAGGGCACTACGGACCAGAGTGGATGTTATGGGTATAGCTGTGTGCAGGGCTTGTCTGCGAGCCAGAACTTGAATCATGCTGATACTTATTCGTTGTTTGCTAACGGTAAGTCACGCACTCCTCTGGCTTCTTTCATTGTTGCTTTCTTGGGACATGGGCTAACGGGTGAATGATAGCTATCTACGTTGGCTGCTAAGCGCACGTCACATGCACTCACCTGGCTAGGGGGTTGATGAGAATTTGGAGGTGACTTGACGCAGTCGGGAGAGGGTGAAAGAGTTGCCGAGTAGCTGTCATGGAAACTTGACAGGAGTGTTGGGCGGTTGAAGCGTTTGAAGTCTGAGTGTTCTCTTCTCATGGTGCAACCCCTTTTTGGACAGCAAGTTCTATCTTCCTTGGATAGCGCTCTGCGGTTCACCTGTCTATATGGGACCCGCTACCAGGTATCTGGTAGCAAATGAAGTAAAAAGTTGATGGTAAACAGTGTTCTTTGCTGTGACTTGTGGATGGGTGGCTGCAGAGTACTTTGGGAGTGCACAAAAAGCAGTGAAACCAGGATCCAACAACACCAACCCATAATGGCGTCCATGTTTCTTACACGGGGAGCTCCTTTGCACCCCTGGTCCCCTGATCCTCTTTCCAAGCGGAGACTCCAGCCATCCATTCATTCAAGAACCAAGATGAACTATCACCACCACCAATGCCAGTTCCGACAGAACAGATTCGGTCAAAACCGCGATTCAGGACCTCTCGATGCCTCTATCTACCACCGCAACCGTAAATGCATCAACCGTCCTGTCCTGCCTTCGCCCAACCAAGCTTTCCTCTCCCACTGCCCTCCTCCTCGATCAAAAGCTGAATTCCATCATACCGTTGAGGAGATCATGGCCCATCTGGGCCTTGTTTACTCCACCACATGCGCAGGTTCCGTTTCAGCAGCTGGATCCACCCGAAACTTATACACAATGGTTAGCAAACCGCTGCGCTTCCACAACTGGAAGATATCCAAGCGGATGCCAAAGAGGGAGGTAGTTAGTCGGTGGGGCGCGATTCACCTGGGGAGAGGAAGGCACCGTGGGATTGGTGGGGGGTTGTGAAGAATGAGCATGAAGAGAGGGAGAACGGTAGGATCGTGAACGGAAACAGAAGTGGAAAGTGGTTTCAAGCATGGGGTATGGCTTGAGGACATCGGGGGTGAAAGGAACGTGAAGGCAGTCGCGAGGGGGAATTGGAGCAGTGTACAGCGAAGAAGAGGGAGGTGGACTTGCAGCTGGACAAGGGGGTGATGGTAAAGCCGAGAGAGGTGTTGGGGGATAAGCGGTGGCCGCGATGAGAGGAAACTTCCATGGAGTGGCGAGGGAAGCCCCAGGGCCGATGTGGTACATGAACTGCTATTGAGATGAACATTGATTCTCTTGATTGTCCTCAAGTGAGGAATGCACTACACCTCGCAGTGGCATGCAATGCAATAGAGGTAGCTTGCAGGGTTAAGTTGTTAATGTTTAAGATGCTCGTGTGTTCACTCGTTCGGATTATGATCTCCATCACATATTTCCTTCGTGCCCCTCCTTCCTCAAGTGTTATGTTCCTGCTGCAAAATTCCTTCCGGCTCACTAGACCTCTCCATGCCTCCCCCTAAGCTGCTAAGCACCGCCACCACCTCTTCAACGCTTACTGCGGGTCGAAAAACTTTTATTGCCTCCTCCCCAAAATTCAGTGTACGTCTCGATGACCTCGGTAGTGGTCTCAATGGTCTCCCACACATGGGTGGAGCCTGAGCCGGAGCCCGAACCCGATTTGGAGCCGGAGCCGGAGGAAGAACTACCGCCGGAGGATGAACCGCCTGAAGAACCGCCGGAGGAGGAAGAAGAACCGCCGCCGCCGTTGCCACGGCCAATTTCAATGGTGGAGCCGGAGTCGTTGGAGCCGGAGCTGGACATTTTGTTTGTTTTTGAGGGCTGGTGTTGGATTGGAACTGGTAGTTGGTGGATGTTGATTCTGATGCTGATGAAGAACGAGGGTCCATCCATGAGGGTAGAGAAGCCTGAGAAGTTATACCCGGTCCTCAGCTCCGCGATGCTACACGGCCGTGTCAACAGTGTCGAGTTGCAATGTGTTTGCACGACGCATTGTTCTCAAAATATCAGTGGTAAATCATTTTCCCATCCTCTTTTGAGAGAGTTTGATAGCTCCATGAGATCTAAGGCTGTGTTTGTTCGCCTACTGTTAGCAGTATAAACTAGCCGTAGTATAACCTTATATTGCCAAAGTCCGGATCTGCAGAGAAAAGCGTAGTATATCTATTTAGACCCCCTTTTATATTGCAGAGCCCATTTGTTTGCAGACAGTATAAAATGTTTTATAGTAGTTGAGACTGCTAAAATATAGGGGCGTACCCGTCGTATTGTCGCTGTATACTGTATATACTGTAAAAAAAAGTATGTATATGCCCTACTGTCAAAACTACGAAAATTTAAAAATTTTAATTATATACAACCCTAACCCGAACATTTGGTAGTAAGGTTAAAATGAAGGTGTCGGACTATCTGATTTAAATTGTCGGAGATGCAAATGCAAGCTATTTTGTATTGTCAGTGGTATAAAAATGATAGCATCGGCCCTTTTTTCTACTGACAGTATGAGAACAAACACAGCTTAATATGGTCGAGAAGAGTCTGTTCAGCTGTCGTTTTGAAGTCCGAAATAGTTTGCTAGCCAACACCAACTTCACGGGTGAAACCGTGCTTCGTCCCCATGTCTAGTACACATCTATGGCGTCTATAGCAAACGCAACCTCCATCTTTCCCATTAACGTTCGAGGTCAAGTTTGACTGCACGCTCTCACATCACCTTCTATCTACCTCTGCTACCCAAGTCCCAGCTTTACAGATTGCTACTTCTACATGTAATCCCCACAGGCCTCTACGGCCTCCAGTCACAAGTCTTACCCTACTTGTACGTAGGTAGTTCATAGTTCCTATCTCTAGGTACATAGTCCTTCTTCTGAGTCCCCCCCCCCCACCACCTCACATTCACACTGCCAGACTTACCCAGTTACGGTTTTGTAGAGTTAGCCGGCGTGTATACAACAGTGATAGTAGTAGTGACAGTGATCGTTCCAGAAGCAGGTCCTGTCCCTCCGTTTCCACCAGAGCTGGAACTGGAACTAGAACCAGTAGAAGAGCCGAAAGAACTACCGGAAGTATAGGTGGTAGTGACGGAAGACACTTTGGGTTCCTTGTCCCAGGTATGAGATGTGTTGTAAGGCAGGTAAAGTGATTAGATGGGCTTGTGATGGGTGTAGGGTGAGTGTTGAGGGATGGTTGGAGGCCGCAGATGGCAAAGCCTGGACAGGTAACTACGCTCTACCTACTTATACTCGGTTTGTTTGACTCCTTGTCATTCAGGGCGAAGGAAAAAGGTTCGATTTACTGATCTGACCCTCGAGTCCTAACGTGGACTATGCATACACGGGCACCAAGAGCCACATGTTGTCGACGGAGATCTCGAGAGGAGAGTAATGGTAAGCTAGTGAAGGATAATATACCAAGTCTGGACTCTGGAGGAACACTTTTCGTGCCTAAAAGGACGCTTATGTGGTATTTAGGATCCAGCTGGATCTCTGATTTCGGAGCGGATGAAAGATACCTAACATATTGTCGTGGATCAACGAAAAGAGGAGCGAAGCTTGCTGATTCACTCAAGCACAAAGCATGGTCCATGATAACGGAGGTAAGAAACATGCTCCATCACCCATGACAAATCTCCTGATTCCAGTGTGCAACGAAGCCCTGGAAGAGATCCGAGAGAGATATAACGGGCAGGTACACCGAGTGTCTCTCTCTCCAACAACCACTCAACTTCCAGGCTCCCTCGCTTATCCACTTAACCACCACATGTAGGTAGCTCAAAGTAACCACAAAACCGCCATTATGTCTTCATCAACATCGTCCACTTCCAACACCACCTCTTCCACCACTCAAAGTGGCTCTTCCTCTAGTAACACCTCCTCCTCCTCAACCTCGACCAACACCAGTGACAATAAGTCCAGCTCTACCGGAACATCGAACACCACCTCCACGTCCACTTCCTCCGACCCCTTGGCGGTGTTTGACCGTTACAGGATTGAGGGAGCGATGCAGTACTGGGGGAGCAAGAATGGGTGAATGAAGGAAGGAACGGGCGGGACGGATAAAGAGAGGGAGGAGGAAAGGAAAAAGGGGAAGGGGAATAAGTAGGAGAAGAAGGAATGGGTAGGGGTCATACAATAGCAGATGCATGGGATATTAGCCTAGGGGTAAGCAGTGAGGTAGTGTGGCTTCGAACTGGCAAGTAGGAAGCTAGCTAGGTAAGGGGAAAACTGGAAATCAGAAAGTTACCTTATGAATGTTAAGATTTACAGCGCGTCATGTTCTTTGAGCTCCTCCTTCTCTTTCTTCTAGCAGCGGGTTTCGCATGTTTGTTATCTTGTACTCGAACGCTCTTTCCCATTAGACTTCGATCTTCAGTCCTCGTTGCTCCTGCTATTTGTTGTTGTCACTACAGCTTCATCTCTCACCAGGAGGCACACATTACCGCGCATTTGTCTTGAAACTTCATTCCTAAAAGTTCAATTAAGTCCCTCAGCCACATCATGATTAACTCCATCCACACATTCCACGTCCCCTTCATCAAAATAAACGTTCAAAGCCCAATACCCATCCCTTCCGCTTCTAACGAAACTCCTGGGTACCTACCAGGTACTATTCAGAAACTCTTCTTCTTCTTCTTCTTCCTCCTCCCCAACCATATTCCTAACCAGTTCTAGCTGACTTCCATGTTACCTACCTGTACCTGCGTAGTAGAGGTACTCTCAGTTACTGGAAGGGGCAGATCCCGTCCCCGAGGAGCCAGAAGAGCCTGAGGAACTAGATGACCCAGACGAACCAGAGGAGCCAGAGGAGCCAGAGGAGCCCGAGGAACTCGAGGAGCTAGAGGGGCCAAAAGTACCATATATACCAGCGCCGCCGGTGTTGGGAGCCGCGGGTGCGATGCCGGAACCTGAGTTTGAAGACATTTTGGTTGGTTTTGGTGGTTGGGGTTGGTGTTGGATTGGAAAGTAAGGGTAAGGAAGATGAAGCTGTGGTAGTGACTGTGGACTATGGTGAGTGTTGATGGAGATTTGGAAGTTGGCGAGGCCTCAACACCTTTTTATACACATTCTATGGTATCACGGCTCTAGTACGGGGCCAGGTGTTTGCATATAGTGTGCCTGTTGCGTTCCATCGACCATAGAACAGATTCCTGGTCTCAAACAGGCCAGGCCTTCTGTTCTACCTGATGACCACCAATGCATGCTCGTGAGGAAAGGTCATGTGGTGTTTGTCCAAGAGTCCGGGAAGTCTAGAGTAGGATTACGTAAAAAGTAGGCGGAATGGATGAAGGGCAACACTAGGTGATAGTGGAGAGATTGGTCGGTCGGAATTTGAAATAGAAAAGCTTGATTGCTTCAATGACTGAACGCATGGTTCATGGCATGTGAAATGCTCCATCGTACTTTCCCTTATACCGTGTCCTACATTCTAGACTCTTCCTACCCTTTGGCTGAGTTACCTCCTTCTCAAGTACATCTCGAACTCCTCGAAATTCTCTCGTCTTTCCCTCACAAATGTCCTTTCCACGGTCACTCATATCAACCCGTCCCCATCTTATCTCGCTTCTCATAGTCCAATCCCGCCTTCCCTGCTATCGGCCACCCGGTTTTAAACCTCCAACCATCAACTACATTCAAGATGTCCTTCCTCAACATCCACCAACACATCCTCTTCAACTTCTTCTCCAGAAAGTCATGAAAGTTGAGATTTGCAGTGTGTTATGGAACCCGAGCTTGTTATTCTCTTCTTCCAGACGCAGCAGGCTTTGAATATTTCCTGTCTTGGACTCGAAGGCCATGTCTTTCCCGTTGGACTTCCAACTTCGCTCGAAATCCTCGTTGCTTTTGCCATTTGTTGTCTCAACAGCTATCAACAGGTAAATATCGCATCTTACTACCTACCATTGACATTACTTCGCGTACCTCGCGTACCTATCTCTTCAAACTTCCTACTGTCCTACACGTTGTTTGACTTGGAACTTCCACTACAGGTTCAATTCATTCAGCTACCTCTACATTATAATTCCTTCTCGTCCTTCGTCATCAATACTTTTACCGAAATGAACGCTCAAACCCAGTACCGCTTTTCCTTTCTTCGCCTCCACTAACACTCAAAAACTCTCCTTCTTGTTCATCCCATGAAATTCCTAAACATTTTGGACATGGACCCATCCACCTTGCCTACTATACCTACTTCCTGCGACCTGCGTAGTGATAGTCTCGGTTACAACTTCGTCACCGGCGCGGATACGGTGGTGACAGTAGTAGTAACAACAACACCCGTGCCCGTGGAAGGGGCAGATCCCGTTCCTTTTGCTCCCCCGGAGCCCGAGGAGCCAGATGAGCCGGAAGAGCCGGAAGAGCCGGAAGAGCCAGAAGAGCCAGAGGGGCCGGTGGTGGGAGCCGAGGAGGGTGCGCTGCCGGAGTTGCCTGAGCTGGACATTCTGATTGGTTTCTGTCGTTCGAGTAGGTTTGGACCTTGGGTTTGGGTCAAGTTATTTTTTTGGAAAGTGACTGAGGCAGAAGGACCTGTGGCTGTGGGCCTGTGGTGAAAGGTTGATGCAATGGAGACTTGAATGGCGGTTGGTGAGGATGGGTTAACTCTACTTATACCCGCTCTTGGATTTCAAGTGTCAAGGTTCTACAAGAGCCCAGTGCGTGAGTACCTATCTGGCAATTAGTGTGATATATCGTGAAATGTTTTCCTCTTGTTGTGTTGGCCGGGTTTGCCGTTTCTTCCTGCTGACCATGTACATGTAGTAGCAAGGATCATGAGGTGGTTGATAGAGGCTTTGAGAAAGTCTAGATGCAGAGGCGCTCACGGGTCAATAATCTCGTAGCTATAGTCCCTACCTATACACAAGTAGCAGAACGGATGAAGGACAACACAAGGTCACCATATTGTTAAACGGATAGAACAGTACGTAAAGCTTGCTTGATTGATGAACTCATGATGCATGAAGGCCTGCTGAATGTAGTTAAGATCATTCAAGTTAGGCCCCTAGAACCCTATCGCTGCCTCCTACCTACCTCTACGCCTAATCAATGTAGCATCTTTCACTTCTGAGCACCCAATCTCAAGCACAGCCACTTGGTTCCCATTTAGTTGACCGCCCACCGGCAAGATGTCCTCCCCTTCCTCCTCATCAAACACGAATACATCCTGCTCAACTTCTCCCTCTTCCAACACCTTCATCTCCACAACTCAGCCCGGCTCTTCCGGCAGTTCATCTTCACTGGAAGGGTGCCTCGAAGGATACCAAAGAAGGAAGCAGAAAGGAAGAAAGTGGTGAACAGAAATATGTACGGTAGCATGAAGTATAAAATGATTGGAAAATCTTTGGATATCATCGTTCATCAAGGTCTATGAGTGAATCCTCACTGTAATGACGTATTTATCATGTAGGAGATCGTGTAAATACAACACATAGAGGAGTCAGAACCAGTTTCCCTCCAACTCTCAATCAAATCTCAACATCGCATTAACTGGAAGCCCGAAAAGGCGTGCCATTCAAAGACACGTGCAGGTCATGGTTTCATTGCCTTGTGCTAGAATAGTACCTAGGGGGTTCCAACTTCAGACCTTTCATCGGACTTCAAATCCCTCCAGTGAGAAACTCATGATTGCCAGGAATCCTGCCAAAGCCGAATATAGCTCCCTTCTACCATCCTCTCTTCCGATTCCCAGTTCCTCCGTGTATTGCAATCCCCAACCAAAAAACAAGTCATGAACCTTCCCTCAATTACCTGTGCCATCTGCATCCCCTGCATCCCCTTTTCCTTCCACCGTCTTCCTCAGAGGTCCGGTGTGATCATGGCCCTTGCACCTCTTACTCCTTGGTGGTATTCTTGCTGCCCTCCTTGGCCTCCTCCTTCTTCCCAGCGGCGGCAGCCTGAGCAGGCTCAGTGGTAGTGGTGGTCTCAATGACGGTGGTAGTGGTAATGGTCTGGACAGGGACGGAGACGGTCTCCTTGGTCCGCTCAGTGCCAGCGGCGGCGGCGGCGGAGGTGGTGTTGGAGATAGGGGTAGACATTTTGCTTGTGTTTGGTAGTGATGTTTTGGTTTGAAGTGGGAGTTTTGATTAGGTAAGTGATTTGGCTTTGGGGATTGATTGGTATGGTCGATATGTGGATGTGGATGTGATGTTGGTGATGGAGAAAAGATTCGACTTCCAAGATGGGGGTGCTGGGGTAGTTATACCTCCCGGCCATCCATTCAACCACGCCCCTGGACCGAGTGTATCGGGTGCACGATGTTTGTTTGCCGCTTGCACAACCTTGATGGGTGTCAATGTTCGGCGAAATGACATCGGGATCTCCTCACTTCCTTGTGAACGAGGTAACACCCAGTCACATGGGAACCAATGGTTCTAGGATATGGCGGTTTTCCTGTCATCCCAAAGGATTCGAAACAGCTTGCCACCAACAACAACATCTGTATCCCACGTCACGCAATGCCCTCGCCGTTTGGACGCAAAAACATGAACCTGAAGTGATGCAGCAACGCAATCACCGAATTTGCGAGAACGGGATGGAGCTAAACTAGATGACAGCCAGATAGAACCATGTTTTCCGCAGTTGGGTGCCTTCTGCTCTGTTGGTGATTCCAAATTCGACATCGACCGTTGGAAGCACGCAGATGGAGGGTTTGCTCTCTGGAACATGGAGGTTGGTTCGCAAATCTCCCTCTCCAACCGAGATTCCTGTTGGTGCAGAATCTTGGACTGAATCTTCAAGTCTGTGCCCGGCGGGGTGCCTAGAAAGTTTGCTCTCGGCTGACGGCTCTTGCCTTAGGAGTTGCGGGTAATGACAACTTATCAAATTAAACGTAGAGTTAAGAATGGAAGGAGGGACGGATGTCGCGAAACTGACACTTGGGGACTTGGTATTGTTCAGAACATAGATGAACCTCAAACAAACAGAGACGGCCACTGAAGACCTCCTGAGACTACAGTCAAATCGACCCATCATGAGCTGTCGAATTATCAACGAGGCCTTCCCTTGCTATGAATGGAGTATGTTGGACATGGAAACGAACGATTGGGCAAACTTCCTTTTGAACCGAGTTGATGAGAGGATGTCAAGCCTTCCACGTCGAGGACAATACATTAGTAGACAGGCATGTTCGCGGCGAATCGGAAAGAGCATAAAAGACCTCGTTGGATCTTTTCCAAAGTTCCAAAGATCGTACCTCATCAGCACCAAAATTCACTTCCAACTTCCAAACTTACTCACTTCCCACATCCCAAAAAGAAAAACACCAACAGCAACAATGGGCGTAGAAGACTGGATCCCCACATTCCACCCCTCCGGAGCCGAGAAGGCCAAGACCAAGGACACCCCTACCTCAAACCCCCTTGGTTCTACCACGAATACCAGCAGCAGCAGCAGCAACAGCAACAACAGCTTTTGTGACAAGCATGGTTTCCTACCCACTTCTGACGGTGGAAGTTCTGGTTTCCACCCGGGATCAGCAGTCGACTCGGTCACTGTTGGACATACTACCAGTACTGAGCTGGAGAAGGAGGATAAAGCCAAGGAGGAGGGCCAGTAAGAGGGTTGACAACTCAGGTGAGAGGGAGGATATGGACGGGAGCCTGTGGTGTAGTGGGGAGAGAATAGAGGGTGGAAGTAAATCGGAAGTGAGGAAGGAAGGAAGAAACAAGCAGATGCTGAAGTCACAAGCTTCAAGGGACTGACGGAGTTGGGCAACTTGGAAGAAGAAACTAGGGCTCTGGGTTAAAGTTAAAAGCAGAAACCGGGACATTAAATGATGATATTCACACGCGGAATCTGGCTGTCTCGAGCCATAGGAAACAAGCAGTGACATCTCCAGGGTCTGTCTTGGTGTTCGATGCCTTGCGGGCCTGAGACTGAGATGCTGAACTGCATCTTCGGAGTTTGCCGAAGGGTTGGTCGAAGCAAACGACTATCATCTGTTACCAGCCCGGCAGACGAGGGACGTTGGAAGTGGACGCTGCCACGAGCTTCTTTGACCTTTGTGCCGGGAGTAAGCTGACAAGTGGAAAGGTTCCGCACGTGCAAAGCACGTGTGCTTACGACAATAAACAGAACACATTAATATCAGGAGCCAATCATTGCCTTGACAGTATTTATCATTACTTCTTTGTCCATGTAAATGCTCATTGCATCATACACATCAACGGCAGCTATACATACACAATTGGCTGGCTGGCTACATAACTCCATCAATAACATTAGGTATCATCGCGTGTCTTGGGTATCCAAGCAGAAACCAATTCCCGGTACTCTGCATCCTCCTCCCTTTTTTCTTCACCGTGGTATCATTGCAAATGCGACAAAAGAAAACACCATTCCCCGCTTAGTTCTTTTCATTGAGAGTGACAGGCTGAGGGGCAGGAACCTGGGTAATGGTATCCTGGCCCTTGGCACCATGCTTGTTGGCCTCCTCATCACTGCTGTTGTCCGACTCGCGCACCATGTCACCAAAGTCGGTGTTGATGATGAACTCCTCGTTGTTGAGGTGCTTGAACATGAACCAGAATATAATGGTCAAGACGCCACCGGCAATGGTAGGGCCGGCGAAAGCCCAGACAAGGTAGGGATCCTGGATGGCGGAGGAGGTGGCGAGACCAATGGCGGCGCTGATGGCAGTCATGAACAAGTTGATGGAGGTGACGAGACCCTTCATGTTCTTGGGGGAGCGGGAGTAGGCAATGGTATAGGCCGTGACGTTGACAAAGACCTCGGAGGCGGCAGTGACGACTATGGGAATGGCGTAGTACCAGTACGAGATGGAAGAGAGACCATCCTCACCCTCAGCAGCATTCTCCTGGCAGGTAGTGGCGTACTTGCCGCAAGGAGAGGTTTTGTAGACGTAGTGCTGGAGGAGAGGGAAACCGATGGAGCCAATGGTGCAGAGAGCGAAGCCAAAGGTCATACGGGAGATGGGGCCCCAGTGGATACCCTTTCTGCGGAGGAGAGGATAGATGACGTGGTTCATGGTAGGAACAGCTGCACGGTTTGTTAGCTTTACTCGGTAACAACAGCATCATGGAGGAGAAAACATACCAATGACAATGGTGACGGAGTTGAGGTTATCGAGCAAATCGTTGGGAACACCGTTGGTCCTCATACCGGCGGAGAGGGCGTTGGCAGCAGCACCGAGAGCACCGTCGTTGATGAAGTAGATGGGAAGGAAGAGGAAGATACCGCAAGCCTGGAAGGTACGGCGGACGTCCTCAACGAACTGATCATCATAGCCGTAAACCTTGGTGCTACCAGCAGCAGCGCGAACGCTGGGCTTGCCAACATCCCAGAAACCCTTGCGGCCGATAGCCTTAAGCCCACCATGAGTGAAGCAGTCGCCAAGAACGCGGAAGACGTTGCCCAAATCGGAACCACCAGGAGGCTGCTTGACGAGTCTGGGGTTGAGGTACCACAGCAGGGGAGGGAGCAGCAGGTAGAGAATGGTAGGAATCAGGTAGGCGGCCCAGTAACCGACAAGCTTGGCCAGGTAGGTGGTGGGGATACCGAAGCAGGCACCAAGGTTGATGAGGAGGTAGAACCACAACATGATGCTGTTGAGAGACTCCTCGGGGTCGACAATGACGCGCTCGCCATCCTGCTCGATAACGTGGGCAACCTTGTGGGGGGACTGGTCCATGATGGTGGGCGAAATATTGGGCTTGAACTGGGCAGCACCAATGGAGAGCATGTAGAGCGAGAGAGCAAAGGGACCGATAGCGTTGCCCGAGGTGAGGACAGGAGGAAGAGCCGAGATGATCATGATGACGTGGGCAACACCGCAAATGGCGACACCCTGGCAAATCATGCGGAAACGACCATACTTGGTATCGGCGAGCCAGCCGAAGAAGATGGGGAGGGCGTAGGACAGGAACTTGAAGGCCTCGGTCATGGCCGTGGCAGTGACGGAGCCCTTGCCGAGCGCACCGGCGGTATCGTTCTTGTCGAGGACGGCGGCACCGGTAGTGGAACCCTTGGGCAGGGGAGCACGGATGAAGTTCTTGTAGACCTGGAAGCAGCCGTAGTACGAGGCACGCTCGGCGAACTCGACGGCGCAGAGGTAGTAGCATTCGGCAGGCATCTTGCCGGCCACACGGCGCAGCGTTTTCTTCTCTTCCTCGGTGGGCAGGACAAGGCCATGGTATTCCTCGTGGATATCGCCGCCGTTGAGGCTATCGCGGCCCGTGTTGGCGTAGGGGGGAGGCCCCTTGATGTCTTGCGACGGGCGCACCTCGCCGACAGGGCCGGCGGCGGTCGGGATGGTGGTGTTTGTCTCCGCTGGATGTGTGTTAGTTAGTATGGAGTATACTTGGGCAAGGAGTGCGAGCAGAAGTAAAGATGTTAGTACATACCCATGGTGATGGTGGATGATAATGCGGTGCGACGAGTGACCGAGGCTCTCGAGACGGGAAGAACCAAGAGGAACTGGAGAGAACCCAAGGGAAGGAGGGAGGGCAGCCTTCTTATTATTTCCTTACTTTGCTCTCAGAGAAGGTGAGATCGCACTTGCTCTTGCCTTGTCTGAAGTAGATTCCCGTCTGGGTAACATGGATGGGCTAGACATGGGTACCTCTACGTTGACGGACAGGTGGGCAACATGCACCCGCCCGTTGGGATCCATGGGCTGGCTCCTAACTCGTACTGTAGGGTGCCAATTCGCCGTTCACGGTCTGGTTCTTGGGATTCTGCCAATCGATTGGCGATGGAATCTGGGTGGTTGCAATTCCTCTTCTGACAATGTACAGACTCGGCAGGTGGAAGACTGCCTCGGGAGAGGTACGTACTGCCGCTAGCATGGCGGACGGAATGCAAGACGACGGAGACTGGCCCCGGCATGCCACCTGCTCTGGGCAGGTCCTCGGGGAGCATTGCTTGGCATCTCACTTGGCCGTCGCTTGGCCGTCGCTTGGCCGTCGCTTGGCCGTCGCTTGGCCCCCGTCTTGGCGCATCCACTCAAACTTCTAAACTTCTCCTGGGCTTCTTTGCACTGTCTTATCTGTGTCTTGGTCACTATTCCCAGAACAGCTGCTGGTGTTCGTTTTTGATATTCCAAGACACTCGCTGTTTTCAGAGACAAATGCTGCAGTGACATGCAATCAACAATGGTTTCCATTCCAGTTGCCAAGCCAGCACCCGACAGACGCCTTATCAAAGTTCAATCAATGCATCGCATCGCCATGCAGTGCCGTGGTTCTCGCCGTAACCTTGGAATTGATGTTGTTCTTGTGGTGTGGTTGCATTTAGGTGTGATCCATCCAATCACGGCCACCTGATTAACCTTCTTTTTGCCTTTTTCCACAGTGCCCAGGAGTGACCCAACCGTTCTTTGAAAGATAGCGGCGCCGTCCTCGAATCGGACGCCCAGGGGCTTTAAACAGGGATCAAGGGCGCGATAGACATCATGGGGAATCGATCAAATGGGGGCACATCGTGGGGTTACCCGTTGAGGAAGGTGACTTGGTCCCAGATCTCCAAAGAGGGAGGTGATGTTGCCTCCTCGCTCTCCATGAACCAACAGCTGATGACCTCCTGTCCAGCTCGCATTCTTGGTACTGTTCTCTCTGTCGGGTTCCAATCGAGTGTTTGCTGTCGGTTCTTTCTGGTGAACATTGGTTGTTGGTGGTTTGAATCGCTTCTTTTCCCTGCCGGATATCCCGTCCGTGATATCATTTTCATTGTTCGAGAATGTCTCCGGGAGAAGGAGTGTGGCACACCATCACGAACTCGATGCCGCGGTTGTGTTCTTGTCCTTGATATTGGAGGTGTGGTGTCGCCATGTTGGTCCGAAACAGCGCCGTGTCGGTGTCGAGGTTCAAATTGGCAAGTGCAAAGGTGTGGTTTGTCACGCAATACTGGATCCCTCTTGGCATCATCGGCGCACTTTGGACTACTTTGGAGCACGCCGTCGGGGACTGGACAGGTCCAAATGAACTGAACATACTGTACGGGGTATTGCCACCCGAGGTTGACGCCATGAGGGCCATGTCACTCACCATATCATGGGCCAGTTGAGCCATCTGTATCTTTGACAACCAGGAGGAACATGATGCTCAATTATTTGTCAAATCGCGACTCGAACCGCCACCACCTCTGTCATGTTGCAAGTTATCCAAAGTCGTTCGATGGTTCTGATATCAACCCGTCCGTCGTCATGCCCGAGAGGCAACGGTACTAGGTCTGGAATAAGGGCAAATCCGAGGAAGAATGATTGGCAAACAGGTGACGGAAGATGGACGATGTTGATATCCTTGAGATTACTTGGGCTGAATGGCCTCATTGTTGCCGTGTTTTCCGTTGTTCCCTTTCCCATCGCCGCCCAACCTTCACCAGTGATCACCTTCCTGTTTCCACTTCGCCTGTCGGACTCGCGATTGCGTTGGCTGTTGTCGGCGATAAGGTTTCCTGGGAGGTCTCCTCAATTGCACACGTGCAACGTGGAACTGCGGGTTGCAAAAGGGGGAGATGGTAGGGGACCTGCTAGGTACAGTGGAACATGTCCACTGAACACTGAGCACGGACTTGATGACCCCGCCATGCAAACTACATCTCGGGAACCACCATCATTAACTTTATCGTCCGGACAAGACAGATGATGCACGCGGAAGCAGCCTTATGAGAATGCTCATGCGCGTGCCCAAGATGCGTTCAAGGCGCGGTCCGTCTCTCGGTTCATGCGTTGCATCTGGATGTCACCGTTACTCTTCATTACTGAGGATTGCGGTTGCTCCGGCCTGTCCTCCATGGCAAGTCTCTTCCAGTCCGAGATGTGGTGAGAGATTCCGAGTTCGTGATCCGGTGAGGGTTGTGTAAAAGTTCTCTGACTAAGAGTCTGAGGCGCTTCTAGCCCAGACGAGTCGAGTACCCCGCCTGTTCGTGAAGACTGCAGTGAAAAACCACAGCTTCGAAACCGGCAGGTGCCCCAAAATAGCACATACGGAAGGCGTACTCGGACTTGGACGCTGTTCAATGGAATCTGGTCAGCTAGGTCGAACCTTCCTTCTTCAACACTGACTGCGTTTTTCCAAGGCCGAGAAAACTTGTTGCCAGCCCAAACAGATGAAGCTGGTCCGGGTGTCCTTCCTCATCTCAACCTTCCTCCCAGATACAGTTCCAGATACAGTTCTTCAAATCCCAACAAAATATCACCAAAATGATCACTCATTACCTGACAAAACACCCACCTCCAACTCTCACTTGCTATCCAAATCCTATCATCAATAAATAGCCTCAACGTCTTGTCCCAACAATCCTACCAGCTCACTCCGGAAAACCCTTAAACCGGCTTAGCTCCAGTGCTAAAGCACCCCGCATCGTCCACCGTCTAGGCGCGGCACCCACTGCGCTGGGCATTTTCTGCGCGTTCCAGCCAGGGACTGACCAAGGATTGAGGCTATTCAGCGCTGATTGGTCGATTCTGAGCCTCATCACTAACACACAAAAGCGGAGTGGAGCCAACGACCATTTCCATGACACTTCGGTTTAACACCGGATTAGGAAGGTGTGTGTAAGTGGCCACGGAGGATAGGACAGGGCTTCCTGAACCCCGATTCCACTGACTCGAGAACAGGAAAGCTGGGACCCGGACAGTGAACTTGTTGCACTGTCAAGTCCACAAAGTCGGACTTTGCACGCCAGCAATGAGAGCACGTGTTTTCCTTTTCCTGGGGTCCCCCATAGGTATTCGAGATTCGAGGGTCTAGAGAGATTCAATAGCCGCATGTTTGATTGAGACAAAATGGAGAGGGGGAAAGGCTGGGGTATCCTCGAGCTCGGGGTGAGAAAGACCACGAAAAGACCTCAAACTTCAACCACCCGATTTACAATCTCCTTGCCCCTTTCCACTTGCATCGCTCCCTCGAAAGCTCGGAAGATCGTGGGAAGCTGGAACCAATCACCAACACTCCCACGTCCCAACCGTTCGGAACAACAGGGCTGCTCAGATAGCGGAAGCACTCTCATGAATCCGTGATATTGATAGGTTGCATTCGGCGAGAGTACCAGACGCAGAACCGGGCCATGTTGCCATGTTGCCATGTTGCCGTGCTCATCTGGTCTGCCTGGCCATTTCCCCTTCAGTACCATCTCAACATCACATCACATCACATCATCATAATAGACACGGGGTTACTGGGATTTCAGTCGGTTAACTGAGGCAGCAGCATACATAGCGACCGGTAACCTTCCTTCTTCTGTTGCAGGCTTCCGCATCTTCCAAGCAGTTTCCTGGAGTGGTAAGGGGCGACAGTTTCCACGAAATTAGCGAGCCAGCGAGTAAGCCCTAAAAAAGAGTAGAGTTTCTGGGCTTGACCCGTTGAGCCTTTGTTGCGAAACCACTTCTGTGGGTTGTGGAAATAGGATTATGAACAAAAGTGTGCATCTTACTGGATTATGTTTTGGTTACCTAGAGGGATGAGGCTCTCCAGGATCAAGTAAAACTGACGACCACACGAGACATTGTAAAAGCTCTTGGGCCAGTTGTGTGTGTATCGGTAAACTCCAATCTCACCGCAACCCGGAACCCCCCAACACTTCTCTATCTTCGACCTCCCCTCGAGAGTGCTTTCCATCCCATGGTCCAACCCATCCATCCTACGTGCGGGATGAATTGGCTCACCGCTCGGCTCTTGTACAAGGTCACATCTCCTTCGGTACTACCCACCTTTGGGCCTTGGGTCATCGGTGGGAGTGAACCGAGTACGTTGACCAGCAAACTTTGATCACAGGAGTGACCTGGCGGGAAAGGGGACGAGTATCGTGTTACCGCACACCGGACACTTGTCATTTGAGACACAAACACAATAAGTACTACGGGTGAAGTGACCAGGAGGTTGAGGCTCCTTTTCGTGTTTCACGCTTCCTTCTTTGACGTTCTGCTTCGCGAGATACAATGGAGGAGCCCAAGGGGGAAACCTTCATCGGTTAATCGAGGGGATGTCTGAGAGCCTGCCGACCAGGTGCTGAAGGACGATAACTCACCTTTCCAGGAATCACGGCTACTAGAGGTACTCAGTCTTCTGAGCAGTGCGGGATAGTAGGAAGAGCAAGTGATGAGTGGGCAAAGAAAGGACGCGAAGCAAAGAAGCAATTCACTTGGGCATGGAAACCTTGCATGGAAGTCGTGGTGGATGACTTCTCTGACAAATGCCTCCATCAGCGTCAGTCGAACGACCCTCCTCTGTCCAGCACGCCAGGTTCAATTCAACACTTGAACACTGCCTCCAACGGTCAAGGTACCAACCCAATGCATTATACGCAAGCTACTACTTACTACTCTACTCAATCTCTTAACAGTCCCGTCCGTATACACGTCCATCTCCAGCTGCCATTGCATGTCATGCAACACATCCCCGTCCCTTCAGTCATACCTCTACTCCCCTATCTACTTGGGAGGATCCCCCAACGGCACATACCGAACCCCAAACAACCTCCTCATACTAACCTCCCCATCCTCCCCCTTCTGTACCAACCACACATGCTGCTGCAGTCCCATCTCGTCATCATCAACAGGGATAAACATGCGTCCAGGACTCCTCAACTGATCCACCAGCTCCTTATGAATCTCCTTCGCCGAAGCCCCCACATGAATAGCATCCCACTTCCCTTCATCTTTATCTTCCCCCTTTCTTTCCCCCTGCCCCTCGACTTCGCCCATTGATGAGGCTGGTTCCCGCCAGCCTTTGCGGCCGTCGCCGACGCGGAACCTGGCTCGTCCTGACTCTAAGAATTCGCGGCCTTCAGCGCTCTTGGCCATGTTTCGTGCTCCCAGGTCTCGTAAGGCGGGGATGTGCTCGAGACCGACGACCGTGCCGCCTTCGGAGCCGACGAGCTCGGCCATGACGTGGGTTAGGTAGCCGGAGCCGGAACCGATGTCTAACACGCGGGGGGCGGGGCGCGAGGGGGAGGGTAAGATGGAGGGGAGGAGGTGCTCGATTGCTGAGGCGTGCATGTGTGGGGCGGAGATGGTGGCGGAGTGCCCGATGGGTTGGGGGGAGTCGGAGTAGGGGGATGTGGGGGAGTAATGGGCGCGGTCGACCTGTTGGCTCGCGTGGTTAGTATTCGTTTTGTGTCAAGATGGTAGGTTTGGGGGATCTTGTGAGGTGAATATGTGGGATTTGGTTTTAAGTTGATGTTTTGTGTTGGACAGTGAGGTGACAATGAGAGTGAGTGCGGTGGCTAGATAGGAAGAGACAGGAAGCCAGGAAGAACGGATCGGGACCAAGAATAATCAATAAAAGACACAGGGGTGGGTTTGAGAAAACCGATGATGCCATGAAGAGGGGCCCCGATAAGTAGATGTACAATAGAACTAAGAGAAAAAAAGGCAATCAAGTCTCTCTCTCTCTCCCCTGTGGTTGTCCTACCCACCACGCAGAAGAAGACAAAAAGTAGACCACCCCGCGTGAGCAAACACACACACAACCAATCTGCTCAATAGACCCGGAGGAACGTATCAAACCGACGACGGGAACCAGTGTCCCAGGCGTAACACGGAACTAGGACGAAGGACGAAGGACAACAAGGACCAACCTTCAAAAAAGCCTCCTTAACCCTCTCATCCTTAATCAACTTATTCCTCCACAAATTCTCAATCAGCTCCGAGTTGCTCACGCCAGACGAGTACCAAGCCATGTTGAGGTTATTTTTGATTGTCGACCACCAGAAATTACTCGTACTCGAAGTAGTGTAGCTTCTTCTCTCGTTCGTTATCGTTATGCGACCCGCCGCACCGGTTCTGGAGGTCGTCGAGATGTTGCTGCTGCTGCTGCTGCTGCTGCTGCTGTTGTTGGGACAAGTGCTCGCTGAGAGGGTGTCGGGTAAAGGAGGGCAGGTCTTGGTAGGAAGTTGTTGATGGGCTGCGGTGGCAGCTGAGAGGGTGGTGATGATTGTCGTCGGTTTCGTTGTGGCGGTTGTTGACCGTAGAGGTAAGGATGTTGGTATATTGAGGCGAGGTGGCATTCGCGACGAGGTTGATAGGTTGGTGTATGTTTGTGAGGGGGGCAATGGTGGTTTTAAGGATACGGAGAGATGGTGATTCCGTCACGGTTTTAGGAACGAAGGCATGAGGAGCAAAAGGAGGGCAACGTAGGATTTTTGTTACGGTTGTAATGGTAACCAAAAAGGAAGTATCAACAAAGTATGAACACGAGGGACGACGAGTGATTCGCAGAGTAGCAACGGTAGCAACGACGATGTGTCAGTGCAAGTGCTTCGGACCTCTCACCTACCTATGATGAAGCATTGACGTTAAGCATTGAGGCATCTGATGTCAGATCCAGAGCTCCACAATGATATCGGTGTTAATTGTCAGCGTGCCCTCTTGCATGGATCCTCAGCGACGAAGGAGAGGGGCAAGCGTGCGGGGAAGTCCATTGAACCGCCGTCGTCAACCCATTGATATCATATCGGTCGTATCAGGTTCACTATCAGTCTTCGACCTTGAACCGATAGCGGTGGTGTGACAACGTGAACAGTAAACACCAAGGAATTTCGTGAATCGCTGAACAGTCTTCGACTCTCCACCTAGCAGATTGTGGTCTAGCTCAAAAGAAGCGTACCAGTGCCTAGGAACAGGGTCAATGCAATAGCTGAAGAAGAACCAAAAACATGAAACCACACCATTAAAATGCTTGACATGAGGAAAACGACATAGGGAAGAGTAGGGTAACCGTTTTCATATGTACGCATATCGCGTTCGTTCCTGTAGTAACAAACCCCCTTCGCTCCGTCTGTAGCATCCACCCACCCATCCCGTCACGGTCCAAACCATCCCAGCATCTCCCAAACGACGGCTATACCACCCGCTCCGGCGCCTCCCCCGTAGCAATAATCGGAATTCCCAACCCTCTATCCGGGCTCTGCAGCACCAACATCTCATGTCTCCTGACCTTCATATAATCACTAACGCTCTTGATGAGGATAAACCAGCCCACCAACATGAGGATATACGCCACCCAATCACTCGAATCCACCGATCCCCAGTTGTTAGCTCCACCGCTGTTGTCCACCACGCCCGGGTCAAAGTCATGCGAATTCGGATCTGGTGGAGCCGTGTACCCATCCCCTTCGGCGCCAGAATCTTGCGTGCCCTTCATCATGAAGCCGAATTGGATCAACGTGATTCCCAAGCCGGCGCGGGAACCGTTTTTGGCGGCGTGGGTGGAATGGAGCAGGTAGGTGAGCAGGAAGCCGACGAGCTGGAAGGACATGGAGATCATGCCGTTCCAGATGAAGGAGACGATGGAGCCGACGGGCATGCCTTCGATGTAAACGTCGTCGGGACCGCCGAGGCCGGGGGCGAGGATGGTGGTTTCCCAGTATGGAGGGGCGGCGTCTGCGGCTGCTTGTTCGTAGGACTGTTGCTCGTTAGTAATTGTGTCTCAACGCTTGGCGGGTAGGGGAATACGTACAGGAGGCAACTCCTCCTTCTCAGCTCCGTTATTTCGTTCCGGCTTGGCTGTCAGATTCGAAAAGACACCCTCATTCTGGATACCACCACCGTAAACCCTTCCGGACGTTTGCGTCGCCGACCCTCCCGCTGTTGTCGTGTATGATGTAGTTGCTAGTTGTGTCGTCTGCCTTTCCGGCCCTGGCCTCGAACTTCCTCCTGATGTTGTTTCAGTCGATCCCGCTGCCCCGGAGGCCTCCGTCGGCGAAGAGTTCCCTCGCATCAAGCGCTGTCGGTCGTCGGCGTCATCGTCGCTGTCGTCGTCATCTTCGTCGGCGCCAAAGGCATCGGCGAGGTCGGGATTCACTGGGCGCTGGCTGTTGTGGATGGAGGATGCGCGAGAATGGAAGGATGGTGGTGGCGAGTTGGGGATCGGTGGTCTCGCGGTCGAGGTAGGATTGGTGGGTGTTGGCGTGTCGTTGTGATGGTCGTCATCGTCGTCGGCGTGGGCGTTGACCTGATGGGGACTGTTAGAGTGACTGAAGTTGAGATCTGATGGTGATGATGGGCGACAACATACCCTTTCGTAACGGGCCGACATCGTGACGGATGTCTGCGGATGAGTCGACTGTTGTCTGTCTGTGTCGCGCGCGCGCTCTGCGTTGACGTTGACGACTGTTGATGTCGGATGTGGTGTTTCAGGATTCGGGAACCCCTCTCGTGGATAATGCGCGAAGATAAGAAATGGTCTTTGTTGTTGATGGATGATGATCAATCAGGATGGAGATGGAGAAACGTCCACTGCGGTTCGAAGGTGCCGGATGCTGTCAAGGTTCTCCTGCTGACGTCGCCACTGTGTATGCAGGGCACCGCACTAATTCCGGTGGGCTTGCAGGGAGTCTGTCGCGCGTCGTTTCGGGATTCAGGAGTGGAAAAGGAGGAAGCGATGCGACTATGGAGTCAAGGAAGGAGAAAGTGGAACAAGAGAGCGGAAGTCGGCCAGAAAAAGGAGACAATAGGAGATCGGAATTGGTTTGTTTGTTTGTATGATTGAGAGAGTCAAGTCGTCGTCGGTGTCGTCAAAGAGGGACAAGGAAGGAAAAGTTTGTTGAACTAGGAACACGAAAAGGAGTCGTAATGAAACTGTAAAACAAGCGAAGCAACAGAGGGATACCTAGTGTCAAGGACTCAAATGCGACTATGCAAAATGGTCGACGAGATGTCAGTCGGACCCCGTTGTCCTCAATTGTTGTAAAGTTACAAAGAGAGGAGAAGGCGCTGTTGCCGCTGTTACTGCTCAAAGTGTCACTCCAGTGAAACAAGATGGCAGCTGACCCAAGCGGAATCATGCCAAGAGCCACAGCGGCCAAGTCCCTGAAATGATTGTGCTGAAGCGACGTCCGAAGCGAGGGACTGCCCCATCGCGGCCGGCGCCAGTGGAAATGTGGAATTGCATGGACGAGCGGAGACGAGCGGAGACAGTTCGTGAACCATTGTGGCTAATGCTCTATCGAAACGTGGCTTAGCCGAGATCTAATCTGTGGCTCAAGCTCTCAACGTCAGATCGACGCCGCCCCGGTCGTCCATCGATTCTGATTGCCAAGCCCAGAATTTCAGAGGGGCCGCGCCGTTGACTGCATTGCGACTTGCGACTGAAGGTCCGTCCCGTCTGCAAATCCATCTGTGTCGCCGCCATCACCGCCACCACCACCATGTCCGGAGCCCTTCGTAACGTACGCAACACTCGCTTTCCTGTACGCGACCAATTTGCTAACCGGGAAATTTGTATAGCTCGCCGTAAGGCAATACCAGCGCGCCCTCGCCGAGTGGCCCCGCGATGCCCTCCGCCCCGAATGCCAGCTCCAGGACGTCCTTTCCAAGCGTCTGCAGAAGAACAACGGCAGCCTTTTGCCCAACACGCCGGCTTTCAACAATTTGACCAAGGAGGCTAAGGAGGAGGCCGAGATCAAGCAGGCTAATGCGCTGATTAGCTTGTTGGAGCATAGGTATAAGAACAAGGTGCGTTCTGTCCGGGTAGCTGTGCGTAGGAGTGACAAAAGGGAAGGGGAAGTGCTGACAATTTGCGCGCAAACAGTACCGCATCACCGGCGAGCTCCTCAGGCCCAAGAGCAACCCCAAGTATTATACCGATCTGGTCAAGGAGCTCGAGGAGGCGCCGAACAGGACCTTCTTTGGCAGGATAGCCAAGAGGCTGGGAGGTATCATTCGCTTGTAGTCGTAAGGCAGGAAGGAGAAGAGAAGAGGAGTGTAGGATTACTTCTGTACAAATACCGAATTGCATGTGTGGTTCATGGGCAGGCGTCTGGAGTCTGGGGATACCAAAAAGGCCTGGTACATATGATGGGCTGGAGCAAAGACCCGTTGCGACAGGTCGCAATAGCATTTACCGGAAACGAGAAAGGTTTCAAATTTGTCTGTACATGTTGAGTATATACCTGTGCCAAACATATATACAACTTTTGTCTACCTGTGCCATTAGGGCGTTCGTCCTGTCGTCGCTGGTCTCGTGGGTTTCGTCTGTCCATCTTTCTCTTCTTTTGGTCCGTCTCTTGTAGGTGTCCCGTTGCCTTCATCCGTCATGAGTAAAAAGACGCCTCAACGCCCTCGCTCTTGCAAACCCCTTAGATATACTTCCTCTCTGGATCGAACCTGTCAAACAGCTCCATGCTCTTCTCGTACATGGTAAACACAATACCACCACTCATAATCAGTCTCGCCAACCGCGGCAGCGCACCGCTCCAGAAAGTCAAAATGCCCTCCTGCTTGAAGATGATGCTGGCGCACCTGAACGAGTTGCCATAAAGCTGCTTGGCCTCGATACTCTGCATTCTCGTCTTGATCGTATCCAACGGCTGAGTGACGTAGACGGTGATCAGACCCGCGATACCGCCCATGGCGAACGTTCCGACAGCACCGAGCTTCTCCCCGGGCGCCGTGTAGCTTTCGGCCAGCTGCTTCAAAGCGGTGTAGGAACCAAAACGGGTCGCGCTGTTGGCGGCTTGTCGCGCCGTGGTGGGAACGAAGCCTTGGAAGAAACCGCGGATGCCGCGCTCGCGGTAGATGATAGGGACCGCGTGGAGGAAGCCGCGAAAGCGAGGATTGGCGGACTTGCGGTCGTCGATGCTGTTGGCAGTTTTTTGTCAGCGATGAGCCATGGGCGAAGAGACGACCAGAAGGAGCTACAGCTGGACCTGGAATGGAGCTTTGACCGTGACTCGACTTACAGCGTGGTCTTGATGCTCTCGGTTGGCGTCACGGCCAACAGTGACTCAGTCACACCGGCGCCAAAACCGGCGAGGACGGTGCCTGGGCCGGAGAGCTTGCCGTTGGAATCGGAGAGGAGCTTCTTGTACTGGTCAAAGGCGACGAATCCTGTCCCACGTCTTGTTTAGCGGTTGTTTTTTTCGTTCTCTTGATATGTCTGGGGACCGTACGAATGCCCGCCTTGAGCGAATTGCCGATAATCAGAGTCGTGCAGCCGGCATACCACTGGGGGCCAAAGGGCGGCCATGGGAGCTTCTGGCCCTCGGCTAACCTGCGGTTGAGCTGGGTGCGAGTCTTGGCGACTGTCGCGAACAGTTAGGATCTGTCTGGCAATTGGGTGTGTGTCGCCATGGACTAGTCGTCGGGTCGATGGTTACGTACACTCGGCAGGATATGTGATGGCTGTTTGTTTATTGTTAGCGCTATGCGACCGCGAAAACCGCCTTGGTGTGTTTCTGGCAGCAAGTGACTTTTGATGTAGCAGGCGAAGACTCACCAATCTCGACGGCGCCGGCGGTCGACCCAGCGAGAATAGAACGGAGGGCACTGGGGCCCTTGACGGCCGGGTGGGCCTGGGCATTATCGTCCTTTGTGGCGGCAGAGGACATTTTGGCGGAGAGATAGACTGAACGACGACTGAAGAGAAACTGGAAGATGGACTGAACTTGGACAACAAAAGTTGGGACGGGAATAATTCAATCGGAAAGTTTGACAATGACGCCGTTGCTCCGATTGCGGGGCCCCCATGCGTTCCCGTCCCGTCTGCAGTGGATCGCTTCTCCACTTTTTCCGCTTTCTCGCTGTTTGGACGCCAAGACGATGACGAGAACCTTGAGAACTTGTTCTTCTTTCTCTCTTCATCCTCTTCTTGTCACCAACAACATCCACTGCTCTGCGCCAACCACATGGCCATAACATCACCCGCCCCCCAACGAATGGTAGCTTTCGCGTTGTCGACCTCCTGATAGGCATCGCGCACACATATTCCGATGTACGAGCCGCACTATCTCAACCACCGGCAATATGCAGGGCGGCCTCCCCTTTCTAATCGAAATGCCCTCTTCTCCGGCTGGGGCCTTTTCTGAGGGACAACTGGATCACCATACCTTACTCGAGCGCCTTTAACGCAACCATCTCCCGCGCGAGCCCGGAGAACCTTGCAGACTAATTCTTCCTATCCAAATCAATCGACCTACATACAGACTGGCCAGTGGTGGTCGTCAGTGTCGATGCCACGTTAAAGCCACAATGCTGTCGGATTGGCAGATGGCATAGCTGCTGCTTCAATGTCTGGCCAGCCAGCCTGCCGTGACACTGGCAATGAAGAAGCTGACGCTTACTGGCCTTGGCGGTTTGTTTTATCAGATGCACTGTAGGCCTCAGTGCCTGATGGATGCCTGATCATCGAGTTGGTTGGCATGGTGTTTTCGGTGTCGGGTTCTCTCCTCAGTCAACTCTCCTAACTCAGTCAAATATCTCTTCACCATCCCTTCACTCGAAGATTGCTGCCGCTTACAGTGTCCATATACATGATGGCAGCGTCAGACGACAACCCCTTGGGTATTTCGATCCTGTGGTCCTGCTCACCATTTCCGGTACCTCATAAAGACCTCCCACCCAAACTTTGGCATGTCCGACACGGACAGTCGCAGTCCCTCATGACCTACGGCGGCGGCTTTACAGCTGCAGCCAGTCGTCGGAGCATCAGAGATGATGCGGATCTCAGGCTACAGGCAAGCAGACATTTCGACTGGGACACACATCTCTACGAGGAGACTAGGGATTGGAAATCGTGTTTCATCTCCGTCTTCGGAGACAGATATCATGCCGAAAACTGGGGGAGGAAACGCAAACGACCAGTTGCAATATACGAGATCGACGTAACCAAGCTATCATCTTCAACCATCGTTTTTGACTCCGTCAAGCTCTGTGAGCTTCTCGAGATAAAGGATCATCCATGGGCCAAGAACGAGTTTCTGTTTTTGGGTCGGATTCCGGGGCATTGGGTCATGGATA
Organism: Neurospora cerealis; assembly: GCA_009806085.1. Classification (NCBI taxonomy): domain Eukaryota; kingdom Fungi; phylum Ascomycota; class Sordariomycetes; order Sordariales; family Sordariaceae; genus Neurospora; species Neurospora cerealis. Next base: position 430,394 of record RAOY01000008.1, read on the forward strand.
AAGATCAGCTCGTCGGTAGGGAATACATCCGGCAGCCAAATTGGCGCGTCAGTGACATACCAAGGTCTCGTAAACTAGGTACAAATAGTCCTTAAAGCTATTCTTGGTGTAAGCAGCTGAGCTGATTCATCAACTCTACAGGCCCACATGAGATACTCGATCTTTCCGGGTTAACAAATTCGGTGAAACCATACCCGACTTCCCAGGCCCGTGATAGACGCCCAGTTACTGTACTCAATCCTTCTGGGCTGAAAACTTGGCCAAAAGAATACCCGACTTCCCAGTCCTGTGATGGACACGGAGACCTGCCCATGGAATCGGCCAACACTGAGGACGATGTGGACGGCTTGGTCAACAGCTTCAACGACGCTTTACATCTCAATATCGACGCCCCTACTCCGACAAGCAATACGTCCAACAGCAAACGCTAGTTCTCCTGGCGGGAAGGAGGATTTGTGTACATCACCTTCTGATCGTTCCAGGTCAACGCTTCAATCTGCGGAGTTCACCGAGACTTTCCTTGTGGGATTTTCTGAACAACTTTTCACTGTTGGTTTTTAATCATTTTGTCTATCACTTGTTTCCCTTTACCACCACTTTACTCGAGTTATCGTATCAATCCATTTGACGCTGCGCAACTACCATGCTGCACCTCTGTCTTCTCAGTCTTCCTTCGACACCCATGTCGATCCCCAAACAGTGGCAGCCCAAACCATCCAATCGCTGTCAACCCCCCAATCTCAGCTGCACAGCCATCAACATATGTCGAACATATGTGATGTGCCATGTACAGTTCTACTACATCGCTTCCCCCGTGTTTACTGCTGGACGGTTTCAAGAGGGATTTTCTGGGCAGAACCTTTTTCTTGCTAAATTGAGCCACCCAATTCATATCGTTTCCTATTCACAAGTTCAGCTCATCTCAGTGCCCATCAACTATTCTGGCTCTGGACCAAACACGCCCGCAGTCCAATAGATCTTCACACCCCTAGTCATATGTTCGTTAGCGCCGGCATAGCCGCTGGCCACTCTCCGAGGCCAACTTGAAGCCACTCTCCGAGGCCAACTTGAAGCCACTCTCCGAGGCCAACTTGAAGCCACAGGGGCAATGTGACCCGGTCGGGAGCTGGCAAGGCATTTTCCATATACGGTTTTGTCAACCTGTTCGCCTCCGCGTTGTGATACCAACCATGACAAGGCGCCACGGTGCTTAGGCCGCGCACCTTCGCCGGCCTGCTCACTGCTGCAGGCCTAGTACCCAATGAAGGCCTGGCTCGGATATCTGATTATGGCTGGCATAAAAGCTGAGGATCCCCCCTCTCCTTCACTGAAACGCATCAAGTGAACGACATATTGACCCAGTGAGGCGTCTCAACATCCTGTCCCATCGATTCAATCTCCTCGAACGTCACCATGTCACAGGTATTCTGGCATACCGTGCCCTCTCCGGAAGACACGGAGCCCATCCCGAACTTGAAACTCCCGCGGAAGCTTTGGCATGTTCAGCATTTCCAATCCCAATCGATCAATCTCAAGGACGGTGGCTTCCAAGCCCGGAACCCCTACCTTGACATCCGTACCCGCGATGCACTGAAAATAGAGGCAGGTAGGCATTTCAAATGGGGGACGCGGAACTGGGATTCCTGTTTTCTCTCGACCTTCGACGATCAGAAACACGCAGAAAACTGGGCCATGATGAAGAAGAAGAAGAATCGTCCAGATGAGGATGTCCTTGCGCAGCCTGTCCTCATCTATGAGTTGGACACCTCCAAGCTACCACCTCACACCACAGTATTGCAGTCCACGGCGCTGTGTTTCTCCTTGGGTATACGTCACCCGTATATGGAGGACGAATGGATCTTCTATCAGCAAATTCCAGCTAGCTGTATCGTTAGACGATACTATCCTTGGAGTAACTATGAGCGCATCTTCCAATCCCCATGTAAGCACAGCCCTACAGCGGCCGAGGCTCGGTGCGATATCGGAATACAGTGAGCAGTAAACTGACAGTCCACAAAGTACATTCCACGGGCTTGGCTGAGGTTCTCGTCGGTTCCGAATGGCTTCCCTCACGCAATACCAACGGATCTAGGCCGCCTAGTCCGGCAAGGACCGAGGAAGATCAGGACGACCTGGACGACCTAACCGGCAGGATGAACAGGTTAGAGCTCGAGAGCGATGCCGGTACATCGAATGGCGACACACCTAGTGGTTCGGCAAACGAGGAGAACGTTGATCCCAATCCGGTCGTTGATACACCAAACGACAGTGATTCAGTGAGGCAAGAGGGCCCCGACTCTCACCCCAGACCGACCGACGATATGCCGAAGACCAATGACGCAGCAACGGAGGACTCCGATCCTATACCGACCCTTGATACCTCCATTGTCGAAAATGCGGTAGAGGAAATGGTCACTGACACTCAACTGAGCGGCAAAACCGTCGTGGCTGATGATTCGGTACAAGGAGAAGAGGTCATCAACCTCATCTCGATGGATGACTTGTCCAAGGCTAATGCTGGTGGTCCCTTCCAGCAGAAGATCATCTGGACGGTCGACAAGAAGATTGTTGAGACCAAATCCAGTTTCTCGGTGGTGGTGCAGTTCGAAGTCCGGGCCGCAGATGAGGTTTAGGGTTGATCTTTTACGCCATTCATGTCATGTCCTTTGAGGTGATAAGGTTGGGTCTTTCAGTGCGATGGGTACAATGCAGCGGTACTGTTCGGAAGTTGCAAAATTCTCATGGTGAGAGACGCAGGAAACTAGAGCTGATATGGCGATGTCAAGCATAGGCACCTTGATATGTGCAAGCTGCAGGGCAAGCTGCGGCCCACGCCTTGTCCTATGTCCGGGAAAAGGACAGAGTGTTGTAACATGTTGAGGGTGCATCGCAGCCGGAATTTCATTTGCAGAGTATTTAGCTAGGCCTGCCGCGCCTTTTCCTCTTTTCTCAACCAAGTCGGCAATCGAGCACTTTCCCCATTACTGGAACCATTTCCTCCCAGTGTGCCAAAGACCTGGAAAGTCGTTGGTCCAAACATCCTCTCTCGGTTTGCCTTTCTGAAAGGGAGAACTCCCAAAAGCTTGAAGCTTGCCCCGGAGCTCACCCAATATGGCATTTGCTGGGGGGGCACTAGCCCATGGCTAGGGGGGCCCCAGACCTTTGGGGGGCCCCAATTGGGTTAGGGTTTAACGTGTATATGTAATTTTCTAGCGGTTTATTTCAACCAGACAGTAATCGTACAACAGCCTTCTCGTGTAAGACGGTGCCAAGCCCAGTCGACCAGTGGATCCCCCATTCACCCCATGTCTTTCAACCTAACCTTCAACTCTCTCTTTACAACCAGACCACCTTTCATCACCAGAACAGGCTAGAATCAATCGCATGTACGTGAATGTTAATCGCATTATCATCAGCGCTCTTTGCTGACTTTCTTGAAGCCTCAAAATACTGCGCGCAAAGATGGCGCCGCCGTAGGAGCCAGATGCGCCCATCGACCTCACCCACATCGAACCCAATCCAACCAACGACGAGGAGGAAGAGTGGGGAGGCTTCTCTGACAACGATACTCTCGTCAACCCTCCCAGCGACTCTGACAGCGAGTCTGGTGTGCGCTCGCCCAGTCCTCCATCTTCAACACAGCTACCTCAGCAAGCATTCAAGTGGCTGCAGTAGAGTCCAGCTCTCCCGTTAAGCAAGCGGTTAAACGCAAGAGAGGCAGGGCTCAAGTGGGCTTACCTACTGCCAAGGTTACACGAAGTGGCCGTGTAANATGAATGCCATAGAACTATCCCATGTGCAAAACATTGTGTACCATAGAAATCTCCATACAAAACTATGTCACTACACATCGTTGTCATTTTTCATGTATATGTAACACTATGGAATTTACTATGTAAATGATATTTTACATCAAAATAGCATGAAATATTGGGGCCCCCCAAGGTCTGGGGCCCCCCTAGCCATAGGCTAGTGCCCCCCCAGCAAATGCCCCCAATATCACCAACACCTTCGGACTCCTACCAACCCGTTCCGGCAACTTCTTGTTTCACAACCCGTACACGCTTAGCCCATCACGATCATGAATCCATATTCATTCCGTTTAATCGACCATGACCAGCTCCCCYCCCCCCCCCCCCTTCTTGTTATACCACGTCCGACACGCCGATTCCAAATCCACATTCTCCGAACGGTGGCGCCATCTCCTAGCGGCGGACACATCAACTCGGGCCATGAGAATGGACGACCTATGCAACCGAGCTAGAATCCACAGTAGTCGCCACAACAGGCGGCCAAGCTGCTTCCTCTCGACCTTTGAGCGCCTCAGTGACGCTCGAAAGTGGGCTAAGCGGCGGAAGGGCCCGGTCACGATACATGTTATCAGTACCGGACATTTACCGAGGGACCACCGCGTGTTTCAACTGGCGAGCTACACTAACGACTACCTTTTCGAGCACTGGATCCCGTGGTGCGCGTTTGTTGGTATGGCGTTTGCGGATAGGGTGACGAGTCTGCTGCAAGGTGAACTAGAGGAGTTTGTTCCTGACATCTATGATGAGTCTGGGGCTGGATCGAGCGATGTCCCTCATCAGCAACTTATCGTCTGGAACTCGAAGGCAAAGAATAAGTCACTAACTAGACAGCCATAACCCATTAATCTTACCAATATCCCAAATTCTTGCCCGAAGTCTTTTGCTCCTCCCCCAAATAGACTAACCGCTTGACAGCCATCCCCGTACACTCCACCACCGAAGCGTCCAAAGGGCAAGGAGGCGGCATCTGCCGCGGCGATCCCGACGGCACTCCCGTATTATTGTGCCCACAGCCCCGAGCATACCCTCCGCTCCCTCCCTACAATGACGACTATGACGAGTATGACGTTCCTGCGTGCAATCGTCCACGAAAGCGAGGCGGCCAAGGTGATATCTGGGGAATGATCATCTGGCCATCGACATAATGACCATCGGGAGAGAATGATACGGAGGAGGAGAAGGATGATTGTCTAGTGTAGGTGGTCGGTGGTAACGTGCCCATGGCCCGACGTTAAGGTCAGGGTCAAGGCAGATCATGCGGGTGTTGTACAATGGTGTGGAAGTGGAAGAGAAGGTCGATCTGAGAGATTTAGAAAGAGTTGGACACAGCAAGGATCTACAAACCGGTAGAGGAGAGAGATGGCAAAAAGACGGGAGTGTTGTTGTGCGAAACCTCGGCTTATGCGGCGATAGCAAGCGTAGGTGCCTTATCGAGCGCAAACTGCAGGACAACCGACATATGTAGCCATTGGCCACTTTCCTACCAACCATGTTAGGACACGATTAATCAAAAACTGGGCACCATTAGCCGGGCGTGCTGTGAGGGTAGGATATACCTATCTGATACCTCCCCTTCCTCTTTCACGTATGTTTACCTAGTTTTCCTTTCCACCTGTTGGATTTGTTCCCCCGTCAATCAACAGTCATTCAACCACCATGACAGCAGTCTTCTGGCACATCGTATCCCCCGATCAACCCATCGTGTCCCTGACCCTCCCACCCAAGCTCTTTTACGTCCGGCACGGCCGTTCACAAGCGTACGCAACCGACGATGGCGGATTCATTGCCCGCGCGCCAGACCGCGACATCCGGGAGGAAGAAGAGCTGAAGAAAAACGCCGAGATGCACTTCCGCTGGCCCACCAGGGATTGGGCCTCCTGCTTTGTCTTGGCCTTTGGAGATCAAGAACATGCAGAAAGATGGGGCCGCAGACCTTGTTGTTGGTCTCCCGTCAACGTGTACGGATTGGACACGCTTAAACTGCCGCCAGGCACTTTGGTCTTGAATGCGTTCATGCTGTGCTCTTTTCTCGGTATCGACCACTCCTACAATGAAAATAAGGATGAGTTTCTCTTCTACCGAGGAATACCGGGAAGTTGTGTGGAGAGATACTGGGACCCCCGGGGTGGGGATTGTCCTGAGGCTCGATTCCCCTCATATAGTAAGTCAGGCTTGTACTTGACCAGGTTGCCATTGTTGATAGGCGGAGAAGGTATAAACCTCGGTGAAACATTCTAAAGGCTAACAGGGCCACCCACACAAACACAGAGTTCCAAAGCTGCTGGGTCGACGTCGTAAGAGCAGCCGAACAAGCACAAACCCGAAACAAAGCCCAGTTGACCGTCTCCCGCCGCGACATGGAAGCTCATCAGGAACATGGAGTGGAAGGGGAGCACCAGGAGCCCATTAGATCAGCGGCCCAGGCCAGACGGGAGCGGAGAAGGCAAATAGAGGAATATGAGCGCCAAAAGTCCGCTGAATCCAACATGAACACCATCCACGACCCAGACGTAAACGACCTAGCCGGGCAGATGGAGGTGTTGGACCTCGAAACAACCTTACTCGAATACGTGCCGTGAAAATACTCCAAACACCACCCCGAAAAGTACCACGGCCGCACCCACGACCATGCCCAACAATTGTGCTAGTAGTACTACAACACCTCTAAGGCTGTCTGCATCCCAGATCATGCAGGAGCGGAGAAGGCAAAGAGAACTGGAGGAATTAGAGCGCCAAAAGTCCGCTGAATCCAACACCAACACCATCGACGACCCGGACGTAAACGACCTAGCCGGGGACGGGCAGATGAAGGCGTTAGACCTCGAAACAAACCTTGACACCCAGAGCCACACAACCCCAAATACCGCGGCAAACACCGCCACGACTACGACCGAGGCCACAATTACGGGCGGCAGTGCTGCTGCCGGTGTTGCTACTGGACCTTGATGAGGGAGCGTCTCTCTGAGCAGGGCCATAAGGCGGGCGCAGAGAGAAGCAGAAGAGAGGAACCGGGAATCTTTGGGTGGTTGTGAGGGAGGTGCGTTATCATGCGGGACAGTGGCAGGTCGGTACGGTGTGGTGGTGCTATTGAGAAGCTGCGGATGGGAACTGCCCGGGTGATGCGGTGGGCGACGACTGTTGCGGTCGGAAGAAGCAACCCACCAAACGTCTTCGGTCTTCCTCAACTGCAGTGGTCTTCTTCCTTTCCCCAACTAAGCCGCCAAACAGGCATCTTCCCACCATTCAAGATCACTCCGTTACACGACCCATCCATAAAGACCTGTCTTGGACTTGTAGATTCTTCCTCCAGTTTCCTTCCTTCCCCGAACCACACCTTTTAGGATCCGAGATTCGAGTTGATCACGGCTCTGGCCATCAGAAAAAAACGAGTCATCTTGTTCGTTTCTGGATGTCAGGCAACTGGGATTTGGAATTTGGTAAGTCTTGAGCTGACCTGCATGTGTGTGCAGTGATGCTGCGAATACCTTGGAAATCCAACTGAGATGGTGCATATTCCGGTATATGCCCACGACTCCGGAGTTTGGAGCCCGGACATACGTAGCTACGGTCCGACTTCTCTGTGCAGATTGTAACGTGTTCCCCAACTGGAATTCCATTTGCAAAGCATTTAAGCTGGGCCTAGCACGCCTTTTCCTCTTTTCCTCCCCCAAGGCACCAATCCACCATTTCCCCCATCATTAGGAACACTTCGTCTGAAGATTTCCTTCACAAACCCCGCTCTTGCCTTTGGGCTTTGTCTTTCTCAAACTCAAAACACCCGCACCACCATGACTTCCTCCACTCACGCTATCCAAGGCTGAACCATAGACTACCCAACGGAAATCGTGCACGTGGCAGACTATGACCCCGAGCATCCCGACAACCACCGTCTTCGACAGAACCTCCCCAGATGGTTATATTACATCCACCACGCCGAATCCCAATCCAAGCTTGGCCTCACACGCTATGACATTGTAGCTGTGGGTACGTACCAAAGGTCTTATACAATGGCAGAATTGAAACAGCGCGCGGCACAACACCTTGAGTGGCGTGATAAGCGCCCCAGCTGTTTTGTCTCGACTTTTGCTAATTACGAGCATGCTTTGAACTGGGGCAGGCAGCGCAAGGGACCGGTATACATATTTGCGATCGACACTAGAAAGTTGGCTCGAGATCAGTGGGTGGGCCAGGGGCATGACCAGGACGAGTACCTGATTCACCATCGAATTCCACTCGTTGCCATTGTTTACCGCAAAACGATCAAGGAAGCAGAGACTGCTCCTGTGCCCTCTCCTGATGGGGAACCTCAGCCTCTTTCCCTGCAAAGATGGTGTGCGTGGGGGATGGTCCCGTCTTCAACTACAACTAGACGGAACCATGAAATGTCCACACGAGCATCATACCGATTTCGAGACCGCCCATACCCACATTTATGAAGAAGGAAAGAAGAGGAATTTGAGAAGGAAACGACAAGAAAAGAGGCAACTGCGAGCGGGCAGGTACGGTGTGTCGGTGCTGCTTGGAAGCTGGAGATGGAAACTATCCGGGTGATGCGGTAGGCGACGACACCACATGTGGTAGAAAGTACGGTTCTGGGGCCTGGGCTTGGAAGTTCCTTCTCTGCTTTCCTCCTTCCCAAAAGCAACCTCGCATCAACGGGCCAACTCAGGCAAGAACGAATAAGTTAGTCATGGCTTTTTGTAGTAAATAGTCAGTGTATCTGCTTCTTTCCTGGAGGAGAGAAAATTGAGATTTGGGCTTTGCGTTTGGGAATCCTTGGGCTAACGTGCATGTAGCAATATCGTAGAAACTCAGGAAATGCACAATGCCATACAGATTGCTCTGAGGCCGCTGGAGGGAGTGCATATTCCGGCATATATACCTACGACGCGGGAGTCTGGATATACCTAGATACGGACCGAGTCTGAAGTCTCCGTGCAGATTGTAACGTTGGAAGCTGCACCACGACTGGAACTCTCATTTGCAGAGTATTTAGCTGGGCCCGGCACGCCTTTTCCTCTTTTTCTTCTCCAGCCACCAATTGGGAATTTTCCCCATCATTGGAAACACTTCTCTTCATCTCAAAATTTCCTTTACAAACCCCGCTACTGCCTTTAAGCTTTGTCTTTCTCAAACTTAAATACCCGCACCATCTCTCCATTTCCTTTTTCAAACTTTGTATGTCCCTTTGAATCCACGGTGGGCACGGCACAGAGCATGTGACTCTGGCCGCCCAGTGCCCTGCCCAGACCGCACCACTTTCTAGCCCTCCAGACTTCTCGCCAGTCTCTCCCCAGGTCACTTTTGAGGGGTATGAAAAGGGACAATCCAACGCTTGTTGTGAGATTTCCGATTTCCTCACAGTCTCCCTCATTTCTTTTGGTTGGTTTCTGCTCTACCACTGACAGCTTGGTTCCTTCATCTTTTGCTTTCGTCACTTCATTCTTTTTTTTTCCTACTCTAGCCATGCAAAGGTCAAACCATGGCTCACTGGGAGAGACCTCGATGGGTGGCCTCTGATAAGGAAGGCCTGGCTCGCCTGCCCAAGCTCTTGTACCATATCCAGCACGCCGACTCGCAAGCTACATACTCAGATTCAGAGGTTGGCATCAAAGCTGCGGGGATACGGCCTTCGGGCAGTTATCCTTGAGCGAATTGGCGGGCCATGTCATGAAACACCAAAACTGGTACAGTAGACACCCTAGCCGCTTCATTTCGGCGTTTAAAAAGTCGAAACATGCTCGTAATTGGGGCTTGCAACGCAAGGGGCCAGTTTATATGTATACCATCAACACCAGATTGTTGCCGCGAAGCGCTGGGAAGTGGGTGACTTGGATATCAAATACGAACGAGTATTTGATTCTCGACCAAATTCCTCACGATGCTATTGTCGCCAGCGAAGAGATCAAACCTCGTAAGTGTACCAAACTCATCACATATTCTTATACCTTACCACATGATGGCATAGAATACCTGTTCCGGGTCGCGCAAACCAAGTGTCTTGGTTCTATTTCTGATGAGCCCGAGCCCTCCGGCTGGTTTGCAAGTTGTAGACCCGGAACGGGCCTTCTACGCCATGATGTGATTGACTAACGAGCGTCTAGGAACCGTGACTGCGTCTCAAATGACTGCCGTGTAGGCTCTCTGTTACGGTTGATGAGTAGCAACGGTCTAACAAACATCCAGGGTCGATAAATGCGAACACTTTAAGCCATGGGCAGTTCCTCACCATGATCTACCTCCGCGCCTCTACTTCATTCAACACGCCGGGTCCCAGTCCACTCATAACACGGTCCATGTAGTCGACAGTGATGGTGCCGTCGTCGAGTCTAGGGATGGAATCGAGTCTGTCGTCCAGGACATCAAGATAAACAATTTCTCGGAACTATGCGAGAAGATTGAGGACCACGTCAACTGGTACCAGAGGCGCCCGAGTATGTTTGTGTCGGCGTTCAGCGTGCGAAATCATGCCGTCAACTGGGGCAGGTAACGTGATGGGCCGGTTTGGATGTGGGAGTTCGACACAAGCATGCTGCCGGCCGATCAGCTAGCTTTTCGGGCGGACCAGCTTACTGCTAACTGCTTGAGAAATGAGTACTTGTTCCTCCAACAAATTCCGTCTTGCGCCCTAAAGGAGATCGAACTCCTTAAGGGAGGGGAACCTCCTAGAGGTATGCAGACTACTGCTTTCATTGTCTCAAACCATGACCGACGGACTCATTATGAGTTCCCGATTACTAACGGCTTCTACATAGAAACTCTTGTTGTTCACACCTTCACCTGCTCGGTCACACATGCGCAACCTGTTGAGGCAGTGTGTAACTAGGTGCACTCTCGACAGGGACCAGAGTTTGCCCTTGCATGTCCCAACTGGTGCACATGGAAGCAACCAGTCAACCACAACAAGGAGCTGTCGTCTCGACGAACAGCCTATCCAACATACCTGCCTATTCCAGCTTCGTTATTGTTGGGCACTCGGCTCAGTGGCCACCCAGAGGTACTGCAAGCCCCGAACCGGCAAAAGGAAACCAAGAGGAAGGAAAGAAATGGAGTTCGGGAAGGAAGTGGAGGACGATAAGAACAAGGGCAACTGCGAACGACGTCTGTATTGCCTCGACCGAGAAGGGGAAGCACGAATCGACTGTGGCCAAGGGCGTCCACTAAAAGTGCACCTGGTCTCTGACCCATCTACGCCATGGCTCAGGGGCCAGATCTTACACATGGCTGCTCCTGGCACAACTGGCACATATGGGAGCAACCACCTGGAGATGGTCCAGGTGGACGCAAATGGACGGTCCTATCTGGGACACCTGCGGTCTCGCGCTCGGATCAATCGAGATCATCAAGCTATGTATCAATCAAAACAAAGCTTTAACCCATGTTGAGATAATCACCACACTTGCTTCCTCCGGACGATCCTTTATGTTCCGCCTTCGATCCCCGTTGGACTGTCGAGCCTGGCAACGACATCGGATTAAATGACGACGCCTTTGAGACTCTCCAAAGCCGCCGGGGATACATGGAAAGAAGATATGTAGGGCGTTCAACGACTGGCGGAAGTCACGTCCAATAGCGCACAGCCAATCCAAACAGCAAGAGCTCTCACAACTGCATAGGTATATGAAGTGATTGCAATCGATCCAGTTTCTTGCGGCCAATTTCATTCACTTGTGCATTCTGCAACCTCTTTCAGGTCGACTACGCCGGCACAATCCAAGGTCATTATTGACTATCAATATTCCTGAATATCTTTGTCTTCCACTCTCTTATCAAGCACCATGGAGGAGACCCCATGGGCCACCCCTCGACCTTGGCGTCTTACAGACTGTTTCATGACGCCCGAACTCCTTCCCCCCTTCTTGTACTATGTGCGACATGGAACATCTCAAACCCTGTTTGGGCCCAACGGCGACATTCACACCAAAAACCCAGACAAGAGTGTTATTATCTCCTCGCGTGACGAATTACAAAAGTTAGTTCGATGGCATCTCGACTGGCGCACCAGGGGACCAAGCCTTTTCATCTCGACCTTTTTCGACAAGAGGGAGGCGTGGCGCTGGGGTTTAGAACGCGAGCCCATGGTGGTCATGTATACGATCGATACACGGCGACTGCCCATCCCCTGGCCGGTAGTTTGCGCCGGAGTCCACACCCAGAACACTCTTGATGCCGACTTCTTGTTCCTTTCTTATATACCAAGCCAGTCTATCGTCCGTGTAGACACCATCCGCCCTCCGCTTCCGCAAGCTTTGGCTGCTGGCTATTGTTCGGTCCCTCCCACACCAGCCACACATGGTCCAGTTCCACCCACACTTGGATTTGTCCCTCCCCCGCCCTATGTCGGGACCTATCCTGCGCCCCATAGTCAGTCTGCGCCCATGCCGGTTCCTGCGCCAGCGCCGCCGTGTATCACGTCACCGCCGCAGTACTCGGCACCGCAGCACTTCACGTCACCGCCGTATACCACGCCTGCGCAGTATATCACGCCTGTTCCGCCGGTCGGACCCCCCTCTCAGGTTCCCCCTGAACCTATCAATGGAACATATACCAGGTCTGAGCCCGGTAACACGTGTGAGCCTGGACCGGATCCTTCGCCAGCGCCGTCTTTCACGTCACCGCCACATACCCCGCCAGGGCAAATCACGCCAGTTCAGCCTGTCGAATCCCCTCCTCGGCTCCCCCCTCAGCTTAAGGATGAAACGACTGTGTCCGAGCTGCCGGTCCCTTTGGTGACGGAACCGTCTATCGCGTCTGATCCGGAGCCGGGCGTTGAACCCAAGCCAGAGCTGGCCCCCGAGGTAGACTCTGAGCTCACTGCTACGCCCAAGCCCGGGACACCTGTCCAGTCCAACACGGAGCGAGTTGTGAAGTCCAACCCTGAGACGCCTGCCGGGGCTGGGATCAATTTCTTTGCGGAAAATACTCATCTCCCTGAAACACCGAATCCCGAGCGACCTGTCTAGTCCAATCCTGAGACGTCTGCGTCTATTGGGACCGACATCAATTTCTTTGCGGAGAACTGACTGGTACGTTGAGCATAGCACGTCCTGATACTGAGCCAATCACACATGTTGCCTTGCTAATACGAATCGTTCAGGCATATCAGTCTTTGAACCGAGTATTACCCCCGGATGAGATACTTACATGCTCATGGGTATGTCCATTCGGTTTCCCTTGGAGCTACCATCTTCGCTTCTACTCGACGGTGCTGATATGTGTGAGCGGACAGACTATTTGGGTCGCTGCAAATCTACATCTACACACTCTTTCTTAGCACGTTATATCATGCATTAGGGCGAGGTATGTTTACATTGTTGACAATCTGTCGCTTCGTTTGTTCCTTGGGACATGTCCAACTAACGTGCCTCGTACTAGATTCATGTCCAGCGCACCAGATGAGCGCATTCAGTTACCACAAGGACATTGCTGATATTGAGGGTGGAACTGTGTGGAAGTAACTTTGTATGAAGCCACATCTGCTTCTCGATAAGCTTCTTCGGAATAGCGAATGCCTACATCAGATTTCACGGGTTTTTCCTCCTCCGCTTCAGAAATGCCACAATGAAACAGCACTGGAACAGCACTATGGGTATCTGTTGCACGACCAGAACTTCTGATAACTGCCCAAGATCCACGAGCTAAACATCTCGGAGCCGATAACCTTGATCTCAGCTACGTCTAGACCTTACACGCTCAAGCTTTACCAATCCCAAGTCCATCCCCTCCCCCATACTCAAACATTGTAAACTCCACAATTTTCCTTGCCAATTCCTCCTCCTCCACCAACCCCTCTCGCTCTTCAAACCACCTCTCCTGTAACTCATTCTCCTCCTCTCTCCGCTCCGCCAACCATTTGTCATAATCCATATCCATGTCTTCACCCTCCTTTCTCTTCCCCTTGGCACGGGCAACGGCCTTCTTCCCCCTTCGCTTCAGCGCCTTATAGCTCTCCTTCCAAGCCTTCCTTTCCTCCAGCGTTGACATATCCTTTCCATCTCCACTCTCTTCTTCTCCCTCCCTTCCCTTTCCCTTTTCCTTCCGCCTCTTCTCCTTCTTCTTCATCCTTTTGTCCATCTCATCCAAGAACAACCTCATCATCCCGTCCTCTGTGTTCTCGTCGCCCGCGTACCCGCGCATAACCTTGATGTACCTCCGCTTTACCTCCCCGGTGTCCCCGTTCCACACCCTGTAGCCTTTGTGTCTCCATACTTCGTAGGGGTGCTGGATCCCGAAGCATTCTTGGATGTACTCGATTGTTTGTCGGGCTTGGGGCGTGCATTGGATGCGGGCTACGCCGCCTGAGGGCCAGTCGCGCTGGCGGAGGGTGATGAGGTAGTGGGTTGAGGCTTCGTGGAGGTAAGGAGCGCGGGGGTCGGTTTCGGGAGCGCTGGGAGGTTTGTTGGTCGTGGTCAGCCTGGGTTTGGGGGTTTTGATCTGTCGGGAGGGATTGACGGCGGCGGCGACTTCGTCCAGTTGTATAGCTCTTAACTTCCGTGTGATAATGACCTTGGGGTTTAGAGGTGCTGCTTCTTTGTCTTTGCCTTCATCTCCGTTGTTGTCGGTTTCCTCTGCAGCTGCACTTGCCTGTCGACTTTGGACTCTTGTGGAGCGCCGGAGGGGTGCAGAGGCAGATGCACTGGCTATGGAGGCGGAAGGCCCAGCTGCATTACCGCTGCCGTCTTTCTCCTGCAGGACTTGTCTGCCCTTGCCTTTCTTATCTGCCGCCTGCGTGTCTTTGGCCTTTCCCTTTCTCTTCCTGGATGTCTGATTCTCTTCTTCAGCATCAACCATTTCCACGTTCTCGCACTCTTTTTCATCCTCCACCTCAACTGTTTGTCTCATGTTCTCCTTCCTTCCTTCTTTCCCACTTCCCCTCGCCTTACTTCTGGCAACTACAGTATCATCACTCACCTCCTCCTCCATATCCACATCCTCATCATCATCCACAACCACCACCTCCGTCCTCTTCACCCTCTTCACCTCCCTTGCTTCCACAACAGGCTCCCACTCCGCACACCCCTTCTCACTCCAAACACAAACCCCCAACTTCTGCATCTCCTCCCCCGTCATCCTCACCGCCTTATACACATGCCACTTCTCCATCATCATCGCAGAATTCGGCTCCAGCTTCTTGTTATAGTTCTTATTTCCTTCCATGTGCTCCTCCGCCCCTTCCGCGATTCTGCTCACTATGAACTCCGCCCTCGGGTACAGCAGCCCGATAACCGAAAGGTACCGAGCCTCGACGACGATGGTCCGGTTGAATGGCTCACGGGGCACCGGGAGAGTGCGAGGGTAGACGTCGTTGTAGGGGACGATGCCGCAAGCACGGAGGTAGGAGCGCAGGGAGTCGGTCGTGCCGATTTGGAGGGAGCGAGGAGGGTCGATGGCGAGGGAGAGGATCGCGGGCGTGAAGGTGCCGGGAATTCGAAGGGGGAAGGGGGAGATGAGGAGGGGGGATTGGGTGGTCGGTGCGGGAGCGAGGATGGGTTGGAATTGTTCCATGTTGGTGAAAGGAACTCGGTGGTTTTGGGGTTCGGTTGGGTCTTGCTGCTGGGCCTGGCCGTCGCTCTGGGTGTGCTGCTGAAGGTTCTGGGTGCGTTGATGTGAGGTGTCTTCGATTTCCATGGGGGATTTGGGGGCGAGTGTACGCAGGTGCTGACGCTGAGCTGGACCACGGCGCTGGTTAAGTATGGTATCTGCAGCTTCCACGACCTCCTTCATTGACGCCTCTTGTAATGCTCCTTGCAATAGGCCCGCGATTCCATGTCCTGAAGTCGCCGGTTGCGGATTGCTGGGCGCATTACTCGCGGATCCCGAAGGGCCAGGGGTGGCACTTCTCATGTGTTGCATCACTCCTTCGGTATAGGACTCATGTGATGGCATGGGTGGATAGTATCCTTCGTCAACTTGTGGCGCCGCAGAAGAGGAAGTGGATGGCCCCGGTACCTGAGGGTTCAGGTGCTGGCCGTGCCGAGAAGATTCACCGGTTTGCGGTCCGGAGACGTTGCCAATACGAGTCCTCCCATCTGCGGATAGAGGTCGGCCACGCTCAGCAGCCAAATCTTCGGCCGGAGGCACGGGTTGTGCTGCACCAAGGGGCCGCGAAAAGTTTTTGGGAGGCCGAGTATAATCGGAATAACGAGTCGAGTACGGTACTCCAGATGGAAAAGATATTCCCGGGCGAAAGCGACGCAAAATGTTGTCACGTGGGGCAGAACCGATCTCTTCTAGTGACCTAGACCGCTGGCGGCTGGGATCGTGAAATGTGGACTCCATGTCCACGTGGCTCGCCGCTCCCGAACCCGTCGACCCCTCAGCGACTCCCTGATCTATCGCCATGTCCGCCACCGGAGCTATAGTCACGCTTTCAAGTAGTAAGTCTATGTTGTATCTTCGCGGACGTTGATACTGCCCCTCACGTCCTTGTAAGTCTTCTTGTTGTCTTTTGCGAGGCCGCTTTGGTGTCGCGTTGTTCCGTGGAGGGCTTGAGCTGGGAATCCCAACTTGAGCCTCTCGGCCCGGTTCCCAATCGTCCAAGTCCATCGCCATGTCGTTATTCTCTGGTCCTGAAGGTCTGGCCGGGGTTGCGGTTAGGGAGCTTAACGGGCTGCTGTCGGCTTCCGCTTGGAACGGGAACGGGCGGTCATCCATCTCCATCGGTCCTTGACCGAATCCGCGGCTAAAACTTTGCGACCGGCTTCTAGCCGGCGACTGGATGTTGGCTCTGACAGAGCTGTCTTGTTGGAGATGAGATGTTCCGGGCAACGGGGAGGCTGGGGCGTCGCCTTGCGACACGGAGTTGAGGTGAGAGGTAAGTGAGGTGCTCTCCGCCGCCGGTCTCCGGAAAAAGAAGCGACCATCTCGAGGAGGAGAGTGACCTCGAGGGCTGAGTTGTGGGTTGGGTTGAGAGTTGAAATGAGGGATGATTTGACGATTAGCGTGAGTGGTGGAGAAAGGGTTGGATTGACGGACGTCCAACTGCGGGTGTTGATAGACACTTCCATCTCGAGGAGGAGAGGAAATGTGATGATTGGGTTGAGAGTTGGAGAAAGGATTGGAGAAAGGGTTGCGTTGTGGGTTGTACTGATGGACATCCAACTGCAGGTGTTGATAGACACTGGTCTGTTCAACGTTATTGCTCTGGCTTCTTTCTGCAAGCGGCTGGGGTGGCTGTCGAGGGAGACTTGGTTGATTAGCGGCATCGTTCTGCTTGCTTGCTGCAAGCAGTTCGGGATCGATCACGTCGTCGGGGATGATAGTCGTATTGGAGCGCCAGATGACATGTTCGCCTTGGGCTTCTGGCGCGCGACGAAAAGGGTACATGGTGGGCGAGGACTTGAGACTTTGCTGAGGAAGTGGACACTGGAGAGTCTGGAATGTTGCCGGTTCATAAATGTCGTCGTTGGTCTGCGTTGAGATGTTGTTGAGGTGCCCAGTCAGAAGTGAAGATGTTACTTCGTTGACTGTGGTGTGGTTGAAGGAGAGAGAGTTTGACACGACAAAGGAGGGGCAGTAAAGTCAGGAGAGTATACTGTGTCGCGTCTTAGGACGCGTTTCCAGCCGCCGGGGTGGTGGTAGGGCAGGCGAGGAGCAGTTCAGAGAATGGTCAGGGCGCTTCTGGTCACTGTCCGCGCGGGCTGGCTTGCGTTTCCTCGAAAATCTAAGCTCTGCTACAAAGCGAGAAGAGATGCTTGTATACATGCAAAGAATCTACTGACCTATCAAAGGCGTTACTCGTGTCTCCTCACAAGCAACAAAAAGGAGGCAACTGAAGAAATAACGCGGAGAAAGGGGACGCTGCCAGCGTACCCAACCACTACGAACAAAATCATGTTACAGCAAAAAGTTAAAAAGAGATGCTCGAACCAGGTTTCGAACCTGGGACCTCCAGTGTGTGAGACTGGCGTGATAACCACTACACTATTCGAGCGTCAGTTGCGAGTGTTAGTGAGGTCCCAAGAGAGGGCTTAAAAACCTGCTGCATCTGAAAGAAAAATAAGAAGCTCAACATCCATCTATTTCATCTGCCTCACTTCTACTGTAGGCATCCATTCACCTACTACCAAACTACCTCATGTTATTGCTTTCCCCGTCCCACTTTGGTACCTTGTGCCTTTTCGATCATTACCCCCTTTGCTTGTTGTCCTCTAGATTCCGTCTTCCGCCCTTTCTAACTGCTCTTCCTCCGCCCCAACCAGTATTGTGCTTGCCCCTAAATTCTCAGCCGTCCTTGTACGGGTACTCGGTCTTCAAGTCATACTGTCGTTTCACCTAGTTGAGGTAGAGGAAGAGGATGTGGCTGTCGATGGGGTGGAGGTGGATGTAGAAGAGGTAGAGGAGGTAGAGGTAGTGCCCGAAGAAGTAGTAGAGCCAGTGGAAGTGGTAGTGCTAGAGGTAGAGGGTGTGGTGGTCGTAGCAGTGGTGGTGATGGAAGTGCTGGAGGAGTATGAGGAGGACATTTTGGTGTTTGGGTTGTTTGAATGGGGGTGGAGATTTGTAAGTCGTGCTTTAGCTGGATGTGTCTATGAGGTGAATGATGGTTGGTGAGAAAGCGGCTGGCTCTTGTGCTACTTATAGTACCACGCTGGAGCTCGGACACAGGCACAGGGGAGAGAATGAGATGCGTGACAGCGTGTGCCGTGTACCTTAGGTTCGATGGATCATTCTGGTCGACTACCTAGCTCTTGCCGAGCCGAAGAGATCTTGAACCATTGCGTGAACTTCAGTTTGTTTCATCCTCAACAGTCAAAAAGCCCATGAGAGCGCTGCAAAGTCTAGACTGCACAAAGCTCATTCTATTCCATCTCGTGCCTTGCTACCTCTAATCCATTATGCACCTCCTACTTTTACTAACGCATTGGCTATAGCCTTCAAGTTCGCTGCCCTCTTTGCCTCATTTCAAGTCCTACGCCCTTCTGGTTCTCAAGCTTCCGGCTTCTGCCCTTCTAAAACTGCTCTTCTTCTGTGGCCCCAGCCAGTATTGCGCCTGTCCCTCGATTTTGAGCCGTTCAATGTAGGAGTACCCGGTTGTGGAACTATCACTGGTGGAGTTCGAGGAAGAGGATGTGGCTGTCGAGGAGCTGGTTTGGGTTGTGGATGAGACATTTTGGTCTCTTGAGGTGTGAATGGGGCTGGAATTCTGTCACTGTAGCTGGATGTATCTATCGAGTGAATGATGGTTGTTGAATGGCAAGTGACTGGCCCTTGTGCTACTTATAGAACCACGTTGAAATCTCCACCGCATGCCCCTTTACAGAGAAGAGATGCGGGACTGTTTATTCCTTCAATGGATTATTGTTGTCGAGTAGCCCTTCAGAATCGAGGATAGCCTAACTTGGTCGGTGATTTTTAACTCTGTTCGTCTCATCCTCATAGGCCGAAGGACCATCAAGGTGGTGCTTGGTGTCCAGCACTGAGTCTAGACCCAATCACCCCGTTGCTCTATCAGGCAGTGGTGCTTTACTCGCCAACACATGTTTGTTCGAAAACTAGAGCTACAAACCTTAACCGGAGAAGGCCATGTTCAGACCGATTCAAGGTGGACACAATCCGAAACGCTTGCGTTTGCCGGAGTCGACAGGGTATAAATACCTCAGCGTCCAGTCTCATGACACTCCCTCAGCCAACCAACCCAACCAGACAAACACACATGGCCAACCAACAAACTCATCAAACTTCAATACCTCTACCTTATCACCTCTGCTAACGTAGTCAAGATGTTCGCCCCCTTTACCTCCACCACCACCAAAACCGGTACTTCTACCTCTACCACCGGTCAAACGCAAGTTAACCAGCCCTCTTCTTCCTCTACCTCGACTTCCGAGAACAGCACCGGGAACAATCATTTGTACATGTCGAAGGGCAAGACGGAGAGCTCAACTTCTGGTTCGGGCTCTGGGTCCGGGTCTGCATCGGGATCTGGGTCAAGCTCGGGGAAGAAGTGCGACATCTTGTAGATGTCCCGTGTGATGCATGGTGTGAAGAGGAAAAGATGAAGGTCCCTTCGAGTGATTGAGACATGAGAGAAATACAACAGGACACATGTAGCAAGAGGAAGTGACAAGTAGAAGAATAAGGCCCAAACACGATGCTTTCAACACTTGATGCTTCATGTTCCATGCTTCATAATTCTCGAATGCCATGCAAACTCACATCGAGTAATGAGATGACTTTGACGCATCACTCCAGATCTTTTGTAGTTGGGCAATCACTCGATTCCCATTGTGTCGTAAATCGGTATAACTACCAGCCAATATCCCTGGTATTTTCATACGGCTCTCTTGCACCCCAAGGCCCTGAGATTCCAATACCATCGATAGTCAGAACTGACTCCAAGAAGAACAGTACACTCGAACTGCCAAGCAAGATGTCGTCCTCCAACTCAAACACAAGCAGTTACCTCTCCCCACCCAGTAGCACCTCCACAACAACTTCGTACGAGAAGACGCCCTCATCCACTAGCACTAGCACTACTAGCAGCGCGTCTACCACGTCTACCAGCACCTCAAGCACGTCGTACAGGACCGCCGAAACGGTGGTCGTTCCGAGCTCGACAAGTTCGGGGGCTAAGAGGAAGTAAGTAGTAGAGCCCTGAGTGCTTCAGGGCAAGTTTGCCGAAGATGAAGATTTGGGGCCGATGCTAGCAGATATTGAATTGCTAATAGAAGCTCAGTTGAAAATTGGTGGAGGAGTGTCCGCTGAGCTATCAGCACTTGGCCATGATGGAAGTAGGACAAAAGAAAAAAAAAAAAAAAAAAAGGAAAACTGAGGGTTAGGGTAGATGTAGGGAGGGACTGAGAAATGGTGTTTGGTGATATAGCGGGGAATGCTAGGAATCTTTCTCAAAAGTTGCAAGTGAAATAGTCAAACAAATCTCAACAAACCCTTCTTCATCTATGTGACTGTGCGAAATGACAGCGGAAAGTCGAAGTGTCGTCGGCCTCGTGAAGTCGTCGTCCTCTCCACAGAACTCCACTGCACTCGGCAACACCCGATAGCGCCGCAGCGCCGCAGCAATCAGAATCCACAGCGCCTTGGAACCCACTGAACCCCTGAGCGTACTCCACCCACCAAAACATTGACAGCGTGGGGTAACCCAGGCAGCCATAGAACAACGGTGCGCTCCCATGGAATCGTAAACATCGACGACAACCTCAACCGGTCGCCGAGCACAGCGCCGAGTGGCCCAACAACGATTCGGTGGGTGTCTGTCATTCGGGATCGGGAGAGGGAGTCATCGGGAGCGGGCCGCGTACCCCGGTTCGCACTTGGCAGGTTTGAAGATGCGCTCGGCGATGGCCTCCAAAGGAATGCAAGGAAAAGCGCCAAGCCTTTTAGGTTATTGCTTGTTTGAACGTTGCGTGTACGGTGTCTGTCCTGGGTTGGGTTGGCTGGTTTTAGCCAAGTCGTATCTCCGACCACCACCGAAGCCAGTTATTTTGACGATGTGGGTACACGGTTCATGGAAACTGGGTCGTTGGTTCGCGAGCCTGTCAGCAAAGCGCCGAGTTGGATTCGGCAATTTCGATGGGTGGTGGTCAGCACAAAGACCGAAGACGTTCGGCGGATGACGACTGTTCGGCGTCGGAGGACGGAGCGTGGTGTTAGTGTTGATTGGTGGGGCAAAGGATCGGAATGGGAAGTTCATGCCTGGGTGAGGTTTGTCGGAGGAATCTGGAGTTACGCATACCTTCAATTTTATGTTTTGGGCGCAATTAAGCTTGTGGTTGTGTCCTGTTAGTACATAGGTATTCCGAAGGAAACATGGGATAGATAACGGTGTCTCAGTGCATTAGTGTTGTGTGCCATATCCGTGCCACCGGCAACTGTTCGCGGCATCCCTTCCGAAACATTTCCATGCGGAAGAGAGACACTTGCAGCGCAATTCCCCGAACGAATTCTCCATCAAACTTTCCAGGTTAGGAAACTCACTGAATTCGAACAACAAGTCAATTGAGCAAGCAATTTCTCTCACGTCGTGATCACCCGGTTTTTCCTTTTGTTTGTTCCGCCATTGACGTCAATCCGTAATCTCCCAAACAGTCGTTAACCACCCAGTGCCAAGCGCCAACTCCCAAAAGGGAACTTCGTGGTTGCAGTGGTTGCAGTCCTTGGGCCCCCAATTCGCACCTAGGACAATCGACTCCTCGCTAACGGATAGGGGACCTTGGATCGCCCATCCGAGCGGCCGATTGCACCATCGCTTGATAAAATACTAGCTTGCGACACAGCGTATGGTCAATGGTGTTACACAACCTTACGCCCTTTGACAGTCAGTTTTCGTGCGTGGATGCTGTCAGTTGACGATGATCTGCAGACAGACAGAGAGATTGTGTCAGATGCTCGTATACCCGCTCTAATGCCGAGTCCAGTAACATGCAAGGGTCCTAGGAGGATTCCCCAACCAAACATTTGTGCAGCAAACAGACATTGTGACATTTTTACCCTGTAAAGCCTGCCGCGGATGCGACTAGATGCCAGTGAATGGCTGTTGGCGGTTGGGAAATACGGGGCTGCTGCCTGCTGCCTGCAAGATCGATTGCTCGCTTGCTTAACTCCGGGCTCCGAGCCGGCTGGCTTTCTTTATATCTTGGCATGTTTTCGTCTGAGCTTTCTTGATCCCTTCCTTTTCCCATCTGTCTTTGTCTGTCGCAAAGTTTTTCGACGTGCAGTTCAGAGACTTGCCCCGGCGCAAAGACAATCGGGTTTGTCAAGTCAAGATCCAGACTCACGAAACCGCGACAAAGGGAAGCAAACAACGACAAACACTTTGCGCAATTCCGTCGCGCTTTTCGCTTCGTCTCCTCGTCGACAGCCAGAATGGCCTCAACCACCCTCTCCCCGGCCAGCGCCTTCGCCGAGCGCACCACCCACGGCCCCTCCACCGACGCCGAAGGTAACCTATCCGACCAATCCACCACAACCGGCATCCCTTCTCCCTCCCGCGCCTCCTCCAAAAAGTCTTCTCCTCTCGCACCTCAGCCCGCTACAACCACAACGGCTGCTGCCCCCGATGCCGAAAAGCAACAACCCACCACCGGCGGTCCTCCCCTGGGCGCGTGGAATGCGGGCCCCCCGCCCCCCAACGGCGGCCTCGCCGCCTGGCTCCAAGTCGCCTCCGTCTTCTTCATCTTCTTCAACACCTGGGGCTTGCTCAACACCTTTGGCATTTTCCAGACATACTACGAGTCTCCGTCCTCTATTTTTCAGCCGCCCGGCTCGGTGTCTTCATCCAACATCAGCTGGATTGGCTCCATCCAGTCCTTCATGGTTTTGTTGGGCGGACTGGTGTCGGGACCGTTGTATGATAGGGGGTATTTGAAGCCTTTGGTTTGTGTGGGCGCGTTCGGGGTCGTATTTGGGCATATGATGTTGAGTCTTTGCAAGGAGTTTTGGCAGGCGCTGTTGGCGCAGGGGTTTGTGGTGGGACTGGGGGCGGGTATGATGTTTACGCCGGGGCTGGCGGTGTTGCAGAGTTATTTTAGTACGAAGATCGGACTTGCTACGGGGCTGGCGGCGGCGGGGAGTTCTTTTGGGGGTGTTGTGTATCCCGTTGTGTTTTACCGGTTGATTGACAGGATCGGGTACGGATGGAGCGTGAGAGTGATCGGGTTCATCGCGCTCGCCACGCTGACGGTTCCGGTCGTCTTTTTGAAGCAGAGAGTCAAGCCGGGGAGGGTCAGGGCGTTTGTGGATGTCACTGCTTTTACTGATGGGCCGTATGTGTTGTTCACGTTTGGGGCCTTTGTCGGGTTCATTGGGTTGTATACCATGTTGTTCTACCTGAGCTTTTTTGGCTTGGATACGGGCGCGACGGATCCGGCAATGGCGTTTTATATCGTGCCTATCTTGAACGCTGCGAGCATGTTTGGACGGACGCTGCCGAATTGGTTGTCGGACAAGGCGGGCCCGTTCAACGTTCTGATTCCTGGCGCGCTGGTTTGTGGCGCGTTGACGCTGGCTATGATGGGGGTCAAGAGTCTTGGGGTAAGTCTTTGCTCTTCCGTGAGAACCTGTCAAGGAGTCTTTGCTAACTTTCTTTTGCGTGCAGGCCATCATCGTCGTCGCTATCCTCTTTGGCTTCTTCTCCGGCGTCTTCATCGCCCTCCCGACCGTTTGCTACATCGTTCTCACGAAGGACAAGTCCCGCCTTGGCAGCAGAATTGGCCTGGGTTATGCGTTCCTCGGTCTCGCTACCCTCATCGGCGGTCCCGGCGGCGGTGCGATTTTACAACAGACTGGTCATGGCGGGCATAATAATTGGACGGGAATATGGACGTTCGGCGGTGTCATGCTTCTTGTTTCCGGTGGCGTATTTATAGTCTTGAGGGGTTGGAAGTTCGGAGTCAAGTTGACGACAAAGGCATAGACGCGGAAGATGGCATTGCGATATGAATGGTTGAGTTTGAAGAAGACAAAGGGATATCGGTTGTAGACAAGTCTAGCCAAAAACTGGTGTGTGGCTGTGTGTGTATACTACTCTAGATGTATAAAAAACCCAGAATTCTCTCTTGCATCTTCTCATATCCTTTGAAGCTTGCAGCAAACAGTTTCAAGACGTCGGGGAGTTAATATGCGGGGAAGGAGTAGTGTCGAAGACAGGTGTTCTTGTGCCGCCTCGGCGTGCAATGAGAATGCGCATGTCGACTATGCCAACCTTAGGATATTCTCCGTTGCTCCTATATTTGAAGCTTGTCATCGTAATCAGGACGGAATGCGAACACGGAACATGCGAACGTAGAGGAGGGAGGATATGTGAACATGAGGAGTGTGGGATAACTCGGACAAGATGGTTGCCTTCCATGGCACTTGGTCGATCCGCTTATTGGTCGGCGACGGAGGTGGAAGTGCGAGGACAGAAAAGGGCTTTGATACTGGAGTTGTCTAACGGAAGAGGAGAAACGGAAATCAAGGCAGCCTGATACCCAAGAAGGGAGTGCGTGTGAGGAGAGGCGCGAAGATGCGAACATGGAGGAGGTATGAGATCGATCTTGAACGCGGTCTATGCGGTGATGCATCGAGCATCAAAGACCTCCTCCGGAAGACGCCAGTTACAATACTACTGCAGGCCACAAGCAAACCAGACCTGTACAATCCCGCTGAAAGTACAGGGCGTACACCACGGTACTCGCTATAACGCAAGCCCTGATGGCCATCGCACCTGGGAGCGTCCAAGCTCGCCTTGTGTACCGTGCAGCCCCGTGTAGTTTCGCCTTCTGCGCAAGGCAACACACCGCTCGACCACCAGCCCTTTGAATTGGTTATTTGCAGCACACAAAGACCTGCCTTATCAACCGCCCTCCGCACCTTGCTCCTTTGGGGGAGCATCACATAACATCAGTCAAAGGTTAAAGGCACAATATGTTGGGCAAGTTCTGCACCGGTCCGCAACTGTTAGCCTCAATGTCAGAATAAAAGCTGTAATTCACCTTCACTAGAAAACGGTTGCCCATGTTTGCACCTCCCCCATAACTCGCACCTTCTCCGTGTTCACCTTCTCCATGTTTGCATCTCCTCTATGTGTTGAGCAAGACGGTTTTCTTGGCATTGTTTTGTCGATCCGCACATGGAATCACTCTTGTATATATCGAGGGCTCCCAACCCTCTTCTTGTCGTCGGCTTGTTCTTCAATTGAAACGCCCATCGCCATTCCTGCGCGTCATGGTTTCGCTTACCCCATTCACTTCGACAACATGATGGTACCCTACTAGTACCAAACTTCTTTCAACATGGGTTTCCGTTTGTTTTGGGAGACATGGCACTGCTATAATCCTTTGGTCTCTTTCTCCCTAGAACCTGGTGGTGCAGTAAGGGAAGCAAGAGGGGAGTGCTGAGGTTGTAACTTCTAGGTTCCCATTAATGGTTCCGAGAGCATTCTGTGGTTTTCTGCTCCAACATTGGCTCTCCCTCTTCGCAAGGTTATGTTCCTCTTTTTGGCACTCGCAAAGATTATCCGTCTCATTGGCATGGGACAATGGTTTTCACATTGACGACTCCGGAACACGATGCACAAGATGGTACGTGGTGACGGAGCTTGATGGGTACACTATATACACCTGCCACAGCTGATTCCATGACACTCCTACTTCCCAGCAAGAGATGTCGGGTCTCCCGAGAAACTACCTGTCCGACCCGGCGTCGGGCTTTCTCTTCCGGGGAAAAAAGTGGAGTTTGTGGATGGCCCCAGTGAAGCCAGTGTGCCTTCCCTACCTTGATAAAAGAATACCTGTCGCTGCTGCCTTGGACAGTGGGAAAGCGTTGTGTCATCGATCTCCGACCGTGACGCGTCAAGAGGTCCAAGTTGCCTGCCCCGGCCTGGACAAGGCCGGACTTGAGCCGTACCCCACCAAAGTTCAAATCTGAAGGCTTGACCTTCCGGCTGCCCTCGTCTTGCGCAACTGGCAGCCCGCTGGAATTTGCCTTGACTATTACAACAGTCCGTCGCGGAAAGCTTTTTCCTCAACGGAATGTCTCGAACCCAAGTCGCTCCGCTCCGCCTTTTCTCGGCTACGTCAAGACTGGCCCGCGAATTCACAGCCATCTTCCACCTCAAACTACTCGACAACCTCTTCTTCAGAGATTTTGTTTTCTGCGACTGCGACTCCTTGCTGGTTGAATCACTGGAAAATTCGTTACATAATGGCCGAAAAGCGAAAGGCCAGTGAGGAGCCCGAAGACGGGGAGCAAAGCGACTCGAGGAGGCACAGGCCTTTTGCCTTTTGGTAAGTCTCCCGTTTGCTTTTTTGTTTCTAGTTACCCAGCCCCGCCAGACCTGCGCGACGGATGATTTGGCAGTTTGTCTTGTACAGGGGCGAGGAATACCCTGACCAAACGCGTCCTTCTACCGACCGGTATTAGGTTGAAAGTCCATACCTAAGCCTACGCGCCCCTTGCCGGGCTTCCCGATCACCAGCACTTCCATCCTGGGTATTGAGGCTGCTGCCCTGGCTTCCGCTTCTCCGCTTCCCTTACCTGTTTAAGATCAAGCCCTCTTTCTGTCGTGGCCTTTCCCCCTTTAACACCGTCACTCACGATGCATAACCGTCTTGGTGATCTATGGGACCCATCGAAACTTTAGGTGTGCTGATATTGACGTCTTCGTTGTCTTCTGTCAGAGTTCTACCCCCGAGGGACCTTTCGTGGAACGTTCTACTTTGGAGAGCGCAACGGGGATGCCGAGCAAGCCATCAGAAAAGCCCGCGAGACGACAATCAATGCGCGAACCTCAACAAACGAGGACTTTATGCTCGCGATGTTTACTGATGCATCCAAACAACACGGGCGTACTCCCGGCGGCTATGCGGTTCTGTTTAAGAATCATTGTCCGCACACACCATACCAAGGACAGCGCATTGAAATGGCATGGAGCATGCGAGACATGTTGAATAGCACAGTCGGAGAGGCTCTTGCTTTCGCTCAAGCTCTTCAGGTAGCAGCACATCAGTTGCTCGCCATCCCAAGGACCCAGGGCACCCAAAACAGTGGTACTGTCTATCTTTTCGGATGCCTTCGAGACCATGCGGATGATTAAACATGGGCATTCCTACCTCGATCAGAACTTCCGTCAGGATCTGTTTGAAAAGATTGTCCATCTGGTGCGGCAATTGTCCCATGAGGTGTGCAACATTCCGGGCTACGATGTCAACATAGAGGTATACCACTGGGTTAAAGGACACGCCAATGTCGAGGGCAATGACCGGGCAGATAAGCTGTCGAGCCAGGCGCGCAGGGAGAGCGGCTGCACGTGCCTACTATGGATGGGGGTTAATAAGTCGGAATTTCAGTCCAGGTTATTGTCTGGTCCAGTGGTCGAGCGGTGTGGTGCGCAGAGGGCGAAACACACAGGGCTCTGGGTTGGCAGCGAGAGGTGGATGCTCCCCTGTGCCGGCCACGTACAGGCATTTTTCAGACCTTTGTGGACCTAAGCATTCGGGCTAACTGAAGCTCGAGTGGTGCTGTAGCTGGCGCCTTCCGGTTGTGAAAAATAGGGCTCTTCTACTCCCTTCCAGTTTGCAGTCACGTCCCATGTTCGATTACTGGGCCGGACACTTTTTTTGGCTACTTTTTACACTTTTTATGCTTTCTCACTCGATCGAGTGACCTTGCTTGCCATATCGAAAATTCTGTCCGTCGTTAACTCCGCTAGGGTTTGTTTCCGACACTTCTTGTCGCGCCCTATCGAAAGTCGAAACACCCTCTCGAAACGCCCTCCTTTGGCTCTATCCACCCTCAAATAGTCGCTGAAGAAAATTGTGTTGCTGTCAAAAACCGACCCTTTATTAGGACAGCAACGGCGCCCTATAATAACGACAACACCCTTCGAGCAACCATCCCCACTACCTTTTATTCAAAACCTTTACGAAATTTCCAGGCTTTTTTTACTATGACTACCACGTGCACTAGGCCTACCATTTGACAGCTCTGTCACGCACGGTTTACAACAATAGCAGTGGGAGAAGCTTTCAGTTCAGTGAACGGCCTACTTTTAGGGCATTCCGGAGTTTCTTTTACTAGGACAAGTTCATAAGACCTTCCCTTCCTTTGTTCACGGGACAGCATTTTTGACCGAATACTTTTCTTCTAGATGCCCCAAGCAGTGACATTACGCCCAGGTGGGAAACCTCTCGAATGACTGACTTACTTTCAGCTCACGAGCTCCAAGATCTCCCAATAGATACCTTGCTCACTAGAGGTAGCTTGTGCCCTCATCCTTTCCCACAAGCGGAAGTAGTCGGTGGGGTATTATAGCATCACAGAGATAAGGAAGACGCAAAGAAAGTGCAATGAAACATTTTACAAGTTAACACAGTCGCAGGTTGTCCCAAGTTGACAGATCCTTGTTGCCCGACAGGAAGGAACTCTAGCGAAAGTCAACAGAAAGACATATATATATTACAGGACAAGGTGGAAAAGGCGAACCGGAAAGCAAGCCAAAAAGAGCAAAAAAAGAGGTGAGGACCGGGAATCGAACTCGGGACGTGACTGCAAACTGGAAGGGAGTAGAAGAGCCCTATTTGCGTAACCGGAAGACGCCAGCTACAGCACTGCTACAGGCCACAGAATTCAATCCGACCCGATTCAAGTCCTGTAAACAGGACTGAACAAGGCACCCGCATCGAAGAGCGTCCAAACTCTGCTGCCCCTCCTGTAGCCCCGTGAGTTTCGCCCTCTGCGCAACACACCGCTCGACCACTGGACCATTGGATTTGGTGAGGACCTGGACAGAACTTTCAACTTATCAACCCCCCTGGCATGTGCAGCCGCTCCCACGGTAGTCACGTACACACTCGGCACATTTGGCAATCCCGTAAACAAGACTCTTCACAACACTCCTTTCGACACAAAAACAAAGCCTGCATTTAGTGGCAACTACTTTCTGCAAACATGTTGCGAACTGCAAAGAGTCCAATCCCTTCCCATCACGACCATTCCCCTTCTTTTCTACCAAACCATGACATTACTTCTCCTAACCACCACGCCCACGACTCTCCGCGCATCCAACATTTTCGCAGCTTCCAGTCTCCCATGCATCTCTCACTTCTCAAGCACAAATCAAACCTTACCATTCCTCTTCTGCATTCCTACATCCAACATATTGACCTCCAAGCCGTATCGTATTCCTACCAGACACACACCCGCAAAACCATCGACACCTGCAACCCACCTCGCTTCCACCACCGCCGCCCATTCTCCCATCCTCCCATAGTCCTTTGCTCCCATCACTTTCCACCACTACCCTTATACTCTACCGTCTCAGCCTTCACCTCCGTCTTCCCATCCTTGCTGCCGCTACCGCTACTATTGCTGCTCTCCTCCTTCTTCTGACCAGAGCCAGATGCGTCCTTGTTCTGGGAAGCTGACGAGGAGGAACTCTTCTTCCAGTTCCCGGGCCACATCATAGCGTAGACCTTTGCCTGGCCCTCCATGGGCAGCCAGAAGAAGATGTTGGTCATTTTAGGAGAGAGTGATGGGTGTAGTGCAGTGCTCTGTAGTAAATGGTGGGTTTGGTTTGTGCTATGGTTTATGCCTCTATGGTTGGTACTTGGTGATGATGGGGTTGCTCTGTTGGAGAAGGAACTGGGGTTTTGTGATGGGTCTGGATTACTTTGGGGGTCTTGAGGGAGTTTCGGAACTGGTGGTTAATGCTGCATAAAGAAGGAGAGTATGCATTACGAAAGAGGTTGGAAATGTCTTTATATCCTGAAAGGATGTGGAAATCGCTTGACGTTGTTGTTGACATTTGGCCATCAGTGCCATGAATCAGGGGTATGCATGCGAGGTATGATTCTTCACGATCTGCGTCAGGGGTGCTATTCTTGGCATAGATCGTCGACAAGGATGAACTCCCCCCCGGTTCCGACTCACGATGTCTGATGCACACTCCGAAACTCTGCGTCTGCGCAAATCCGAGGAGTCTCGACCTTTTGTGCAACAATCGGAAAATCGAGCAATCCAATCCCTGAAGGTGGCCATGATGCACAACATAAAACACCAGACCCAAGCGCCCATGTCCAACGTGAAGCACGTGTGTGCTTTGGCCCTCTCTGTCGCTCTCTGTCGACACATTTCGCAGGGCGGTTCACCACCAGTTCTTCCCAGAGACATGAGACATGACATCAGCGTCTCCACTGCCACATCACGCCAACTGCAGCGACTTTTCGGTTCTTGGCAACCTAATCTTCAGCTCGGCGATCCGTGCTCCACTTCGACGGACTCGAGGGGTCAATGATTGTGGCGCGTCGCTTTTGGCGCTGGGAAGTTGGCTCAAAGTGGCTAGCTGACGCGCATCACCGCCTTTTGTTGACATTCGCGGTGGGCATATAAGGCCGCACTTGCCCCTTCAAACTGTGCGACGGGGACATAGCCCAGTGACTACGGTAAAGATGGGTGAAAAAGGCATCATCGAACATCCTGAACTCCTCAGGCTTGGGGAGTCTCTTCCTCCTGGAAATCCCCATGTAAGTCGGTCGCAACTCGCATCCATCTGTTGAACCGAACCTTAAAACTAACCATTTCCACATAGGGAATAAGCGTCCACCTCCCAACATGGGAAGACACCCTCGGCTGGGCGTCACGAGACCGTCGCGTGGTGGACACCATGGTAACCGGCTACCCGCGCTTCTTCATCCCGCGAGTAGTCGAACGCCTAGCCGAACGACTCCTCGAGCACTTCATCCAAGCCCACAGCCACGAAGAAACCGACATCGACCTCCAGGGAAAACATGCCTTGATCCTCTCCACCGCCCACCACGCGCTCATGTGTCGCCAATTCTTCCGCCAGAAACTTGACCCTGCTTCCGGGCATGAAGTCACCTTCCCCATCCTCATCGCCCACTGGGACGGCACCATTACTGCCATCGGCGAAAACGACGACCTCCCCTCCCTCCAAACTCAACCACCCCTCGGCCAAGAGGACATCTTCCTCCTCCCCTACCCCGTCGACATGTTTCCCGTTGCCAAATCCTTCTGGCAGCATACCGGGTTTGGGATTTCCAGTCGTCGAGCGAGTTACTGGATGAATTGCGCTCCGTTTCTCCAACCCCGGACTAACTCAAACAACCAAACCAACGATCTTAACCGCCCACCTCGAACCCCATTCGACGAGGACACCAACGCCAAAGCCCTCTCAGCAATCCGCACCCGCCTCGCCAACGCCTACTCCACCCCCTCGCTCCCCGTCTCCAACTCCGATGTCTTCCTCTACCCAACAGGCATGTCCTCCATAGCCGCCATTTCCTCCGCCATAAAATCCCTTGTTCTGTCCAACCCCAAACTTAACGGCAGCCAAGGAACCCCCTCAGTAGCCCTCTTCGGCTTCCTCTACGTCGACACCCTGAAGCTCCTATCCAACGTCCTCGGTTTTACTCTTCATCTTTACCCCTTCTCCACGCCCCTCTTCCCATCCACAGCCTCCTCCTCACCTCTCACCCTCTCTGCCGCGTCCTCTCTCTCAGAAATGCTGGCATCCGGGGAGCTGCAAATCGACCTCCTAATAACCGAATTCCCCGGAAACCCCCTCATGCAATCTCCCGATCTTTCCGTCCTCTACGAGCTGTCAAGACAGTACGGTTTCGCGCTGGTGGTGGATGATACCGTCGGCGGCACGGGGGCGAATGTGAATGTCTTGAGAAAATGTGATGCGGTGGTGAGCAGTTTGACCAAGATGGTTAGTGGGAGGTGTGATGTCATGGGGGGTTGTGCGGTGCTGAATCCGGAGGGGGGGAGGTATGGGGAGTTGAAGGGGGAGCTTTTGGGGTCGGGATCGGGTGCCATGGTGACGGAGGGGAATGGGGGAATGGATGGGAGGGAAGGGAAGAAGAGGGATTCGGGGTATGGAGCGGAGCTGGAGGCGGAAGGAGATGGGGCAAAGGAGGAGTTAAAGGTTGAAAAGGAAGAACGGGCCCAAAGGGAAGAGGAAAGAGCTTGGTTCCCAGCCGACATGGCAGTCATGGAACGCAACAGCCGGGACTTCATCCACCGCGTCCGCAAAGCTAGCGCCAACGCCGAATGGCTAGTACACAACTTTCTTCGACCACATGCCAGCGTACAAGAAGTCTACTACCCCAAAGGCTCACCAACGGAAAGAATCTACGAACAGTTTCGGGTCAAACCTACCGCTGAGGATGAAGGTGAAGGCGGATACGGCTTCCTAGTCTCCATCAAGTTCAAGACCCCTGCCAAGGCCAGAGCGTTTTATGATGCCTTGGATGTGGCTAAGGGACCGAGCTTGGGGACCAACTTCACGCTGTGTTGCGCTTATACGT
The DNA here is from genome assembly GCA_009806085.1 of Neurospora cerealis. Lineage (NCBI taxonomy): Eukaryota > Fungi > Ascomycota > Sordariomycetes > Sordariales > Sordariaceae > Neurospora > Neurospora cerealis. The sequence continues at coordinate 462,972 of RAOY01000008.1, forward strand.
TGTTGGCGCACTATCGCGAGCTGGAGTGGGCGGCAGAGTTTGGGGTGGTGGAAGATCTGGTGAGGATTAGTGTCGGGTTGGAGGAGAAGGAGTGGTTGGGGAAGAGGGTGGGTAGGGCGCTGAAGGCGGCCGGCGAGTGCGAGGAGTAATGTCGTCGGAGGCTGCAGGAGAAAGACAGGGAGATCGGTGAGCCAAGATTGCACTGAAAGAGCGAGCGTATGCCTAGGACTGGGACGCGGAGTTAATGGTTCGAGACAAGTAAGAACAGATACCCTCTAATACCCTTACCCAACCTTGTGCAGTAAGACTTGTATACTCAGTCCCCAGTCTGTATCGCTTTTGTGTAGAGGTATCCAAGCGAGCCCCTCTATCGACCCGATGTTTCCAGCGATAGTGATCCTCTTGGACTTAGTACGAGGACGGCATAACCGACAACCGCCCACCATCGTTGACAAGGATTAGACCGTTGCAGAAGCTTCCGGCACGGCTCGCAAGATACAGGACGGTGCCAGCCATCTCTTCCTCACCACCAAACTTTCTAACAGGGATGAAGTGCGGACTTTCGAAGGACTCGGTCCCGGGATCACGGTTACCGATAAGTCCGGCGGCGAGCTCGGAAGGGAACACTGTAGTTCTGTTAACATCGGCCAACTGAAACATGCGGAGAGACCGCAACTTACACCCCGGAGCCAACGCATTCGCCCGAATACCATACGGAGCCAAGGCCGAGCTCGCCTGCTTGGTCAAGTAGATCATCGCAGCCTTGCTACTTCCATACGCCGGCGTCGACACTGTCTTCCTGCTGTATCCCGCGATACTAGCCGTCACGATGATCTGGCTCTGGACAGACGGGACATCACTCCCGGGTATGACCGGCTTGCCAAACCCTCCTTTCTCTACAGCGTTCTTGTTGCCAGCCTCTAGCAGCTCAAGGAAGGCGACCATGGAGAAGAAGGCGCCGGTAACGTTGGTGTGGAGGGCGCTCGTCATTTCCTCCATCTGGAAGTTGGTGAACAGGTTCTTGCGGACTTCCGAGAGAGGGAGGCTGGTGTCCCACTTGTTGGAAGGACCCAGGACGCCAGAGTTGGCGACGAAGAGATTGATGTAGCCGACGTCCTTCGTGATCTTGTCGACGCACTTTTGGAGGGAGTCCTTGTCGGTGACGTCGCAGATGATGGCGACGATGATGCCCCCCTGGGGGTTGGCTCGGACTGCGGCGGAAAGGACATCGGCACGACGGCCGAGGATGTAGACTCGCTTAGCACCGTTGGCGGCGAGGGCTCTGGCCATCATAAGGCCGATACCTGGACGTCGGGATGGTTAGCCTACGGACGAGGGCGAAGGGGTCTGGAGTGAGGGCGTCAAAGAGACTCACCTGTGCCGCCGCCGGTGATGACTGCAACCATGCCTTTGACATTGAACAAGTTGTTCGCGGCGAGGGTCGACATGGAGGTTCCGGAAGTCATCTTGTCGGTAAGCTTTGGTGAGTTCGATTCTCCGAGTTGTTGTTGTTGGTATGTTAGACGGCCGTCAAGTTCTCCGTGTTATCATCGATGTTCTCACAGATTGGATGATGTCCTCGATGATTGGATATTTGTTAGCCTCAAAACGTCCTTGACTTTCTTGAGTCGACTTAAGGATTCACAGTCCTCCGTCCTGGTCTGTAGCTTGCAACATCTGATCTTTATAGCACGTTGCATTGAAGTCCCTTTCCTTGGTGATGCACATGCACTTCATGTTCGGATTTCTTGGCCAATCTCCATTATCTCCTGTTTCTGCCGCAGGTATCGGACTTATTGGGGATTGCCGAAGTTTTGTGTAGGACAGGGCGGCGGTCGATCCAAATCCGGCTGATGTCAAGGGCCTGGTTGGCCATGTTAATGCAACTGTCAACGGCGTGCCAGGTGACAGCGAATGGCGAACGTGCTGGCTTCAGCAGCTGCGAATCAACATCGTCAAATTTCCATTGCATTACGATGCTTCGTTGGGGAGGAGGTTCAATGCTCAAGACATCACCATATCATCTTGAACTGGGGAAAATATGAAGTTCATGAACAACCAAACAACGCTGAACGGAAATCCAAGGCATTGGCTGTTACTTGTTATTCGTGTTAGTGGGAATGGCATTGCTTAACGCTTGGACCAAGAGACAACATCGAACAACGTACGGAGACCAAAAACACACTTTTGGGAGCGCAATGGCTGGAATCCCAAAAGAATGATCAAAGAGAAAAACAACAACAATCACAACAAGACTAAAGGGAAAAAAGGACGAAAAAAGAAAGGCGCGTTTGAACGCCGGGAATTGAGCCCGACGTGGGGGTCGAACCCACAACCTTGAGATTAAGAGTCTCACGCTCTACCGATTGAGCTAGCCGGGCAGCCAAAGCTGCCATTTGTTGAAGACATGACTCGGAGCCAGCGCCTAAGAACCCAACCGGGTCGCTTTGCCCTGGTCAAATCATGAAGATAACCCAAAGCGCGCTGATAGAGGACACATTCGTCAAGGGGGTCGCCTGCAGTACCAACATTCCGCTTGAACGATTTCCCTGTTGATATGCTGATTGAGGAATGCGCGATGATGGATGCAAAAGATGAGCGACAGGCAGACGGGTGATGGTGGCACTGCACCAATGTCCGGCCAGTGGTCAGAACTCCAGAACTACCGGGTAACTATTCTACCGGGTAGGCCGAACGGGACGGCATCAGAGGGGCATTTCGAGATGCGCGTTGGAGATGAAGAAGATGAAAGATGATAATTGATGATGGGCCGATACTGGGCCAGTAAATTGGGCATTGTTGGAGCCTCGCATCAGTCGATCATTCAGAACGGCATTGCTGGCGGTGAGATGCGATAGTGAAGCTGCGGGGAGACGGGAGACGGGAGACAAGTGGAAGCAATGACATGCATTGTTCAACAAGACACGGAGATGGCGCGGGGTCAAGACTGGTATACGGGTTAGGGTTGTATATGGATGGCTCCGCGGCCTCCAAGATTTTCCGCAAGCTGTCATTGGCCACGAACACAGTCACAGATTGGATGGGTCCACAAGTCCGATTCGCGGGGCCGGGCCGCGTCTGGAATTTGGGAAATTGTGAGTCAAAGCCCCACCATGCCTCTGCCAGACGGAGACTCCAGTACGGCGCCGCCCCCCGGGAGTTGACCACTGAACCGCCAGCTCCAAGCCCCAAGATCCGCTTGCCGCTCCGATAGAGTCCGTCCGTTTGTTCCCATATACACACAACCACACATAATGGCGCCCCCAACAAACACCACTGCGTCCTCCGAGGACCTCGCGACCGACATCCTCGCTGCCCTCGACAAGTCACAGCCCCTCCTCTCCAGCGATGCCTTCCCCAGCGCCACCTTCGTCGACCTCAAGGCCGCCCTCGACAGGCTGGCGTCGCGCGAGATGGTAAAATACGACACGATCGAGCGCCAGGAAGCCCTCCTCGAACCCGAAGCCGAACAGATCGCCGCCAATGGCTCCCACGAGGCCCGCGTCTTCGAGGCTCTGCGCAAGGCCGTCGAGGGCCTGTCCGTCAAGGAGCTGGAGGAGGCCATCGGCGACAAGAACGTGGTCAAGATCGGCCAGGGCAAGGCCTTCAAGGAGAAGTGGATTAGCAAGACCAAGGACGGCAAGTTCACGGCCGTCGCCGACAAGATCAACGACACCACGCAGGAGCAGATCAAGATCGTCCAGCAGACCAAGACACACCCCGACCCCAAGATCCTCGCCGACCTCAAGAAGCGCAAGCTCATCCGCACACAAAACATCTTCTCCTTCAAGATCCACAAGGGCCCCAAGTTCGCCCTCAAGATCCCCGAGGAGGCCACCGACCTGACGGCCGACATGATCGCCTCGGGCGCCTGGAAGACGGCCACCTTCAAGCCCTACAACTTCAAGGCCCTCGGCGCCACCCAGAACGGCGGCGCCCTGCACCCGCTCAACAAGGTACGCCAGGAGCTGCGCAACATCTTCTTCGAGATGGGCTTCGAGGAGATGCCCACCGACATGTTCGTCGAGTCCGGCTTCTGGAACTTCGACGCCCTGTTCGTGCCCCAGCAGCACCCTGCCCGCGACCTCCAAGACACCTTCTACATCTCCGACCCCAAGGCCGCCGACTTCCCCCGCGCCGACTCGTCCGACGACAAACAAGACTACCAGGCCTACTGGGACAACGTCAAGGCCGTGCACCAGGACGGCAAGTACGGCTCCATCGGCTACCGCTACCCCTGGTCCGGCGACGAGTCGCTCCGTCTCGTCCTGCGCACACACACCACCGCCATCAGCGCAAACATGCTGCACAAGCTGGCCGCCACCAGGGGCCCCGACGGCAAGCCTAAACCCGCCCGCTACTTCTCCATCGATCGCGTCTTCCGTAACGAGACCGTCGATGCCACACATTTGGCCGAGTTCCACCAGGTCGAGGGTGTCATTGCCGACTACGGCCTGACCCTCGGTGGTCTGATGGAGTTCATGGAGATCTTCTTCGGCAAGATGGGTCTGCACGATTTGCAGTTCAAGCCCGCTTACAACCCTTATACCGAGCCTTCGATGGAGATTTTCGCTTACCGTGAGTGGCACCATCTCGCTGTGGCTGAAGAAACGGAAACACTGACAAACAAAAACAGACAAGGGCCTCGGCAAGCTCGTCGAGATCGGAAACAGCGGCATGTTCCGCGCCGAAATGCTGGAGTCGATGGGTCTTCCGTACGTTTACCTCTCTCCCTCCCGTCCTTCTCCTTCTCCTCTCCACCATCTACCTCTGTCATTACATGCTAACACCCTCCACAGTAAGGACATGCGCGTCTTCGGCTGGGGTCTCTCCCTCGAGCGCCCCACCATGATCAAGTACGGCATCTCCAACATTCGCGAGCTGCTGGGTCACAAGGTGGATTTGGAGTTTGTGCAGGGTAGCCCGGCTGTTTTGCTTGGCCAGGAGTAGACGAGGGCAAGACAAAACAAAAAGTAATGAATGAAGCGTACTAGACAATGATACCGAATATAAAATGGAGTTTCATGTTCAGTTTGGGATCTTTGGCGATTGGGGACGAGGGGGAAGTGATGTCATTGTTGATGTTGTGGCTTTGGCGATATGGCCGGATGGGCTATGGAGTCCAGGAGTCGGGTATTCGACCTGTTGGGGCGTTTGGGACAAGCAGGAGCTGGAGGAGGTCTCTGTGTCAGACTGTGAGCAACACCAAAGACAACAGCCCAAGGGCAGGTATCGGATCGACCGCCAGCAAATGAGCCCATACCAGCTCTTTCCGATTCCTTCCGGTCAGTTCTGGTCGCAATTTCCCCTTCCCCTTCTCATCAGTCTCAAACCCCTACAAAACTTGTCTCTGCCAGCAGGACAGCCTGCCTCACCTTCAGCTCGTCTCACCAGCTCCTCAAGGTCTCAAACAGCTGGAGTCTCGACGTCATGTTTCTAGACCTTCCGCCTATGTAGTTACTATCTAGCTCCTAGCTCCTAGCTCCACAAGTCCGTTCCGATCCCGAGCCGAGCCGGAGTCAGCCGGACCGGTTCGGTTCGGTTTGGTTACCCGACTTGGCTCAATTTCCAAACATCTCTAGAGCAATTGACCAAATCGCCAAGTAAACAAACAGCACTATACTTCGCTTATAAGACGGCATAAATGTTCACATCCTCACAAGGCTAGCATTGTTTAAGACTGCAGGTTGAGCCGATCATCAATGCGCACGGCCTCCATTGAGAAAGCGCACGGGCGACAGCATGCGCGGGCCTGAATCATGGACCGGGCACCCCTGCTGAATACGGATGCGAGTCCGAGGGGTCAGAACAGAGTATTCCACGATGGGCAAGTAAGTAAACAAACCCCTTTTCGAGTGCAGCGATGGCGGCTTGGCGTCTTTGTTTAATCCAACGTCTTCTCTTGGGTTATTGTACTTGTTGTCAACTTTGGCATTGCGAAAACGTACGTCCTTGGGACTAATAACATTCAGTCTCAGAAGACCCGAAAGCGTTTCATTTCGTGGCTTAATTTTGGCATATGGGCTACGCCAGATGTTATGAAAAATGTGAAATGCGCAAATTCAACGGTAAACCTCATCAAGCACTCCTTTCAGTTTCGCAGCACAAGCCAGCCGTCGTCCATCGCGCATTCGCGCTCCAGACTCTTCAAGATCCAAATCCCCATCGATCTCAGACTCATCCCTTCCGGAACCTCCCCAACCGAACATTCAACTCGCCACCCGTCTCAACTTTCTCCGCACTCCTGACACAGCCAACCACTCCCTTCCCTGTCTGCTTCCCCTAACTCCCCTCTCTAAACAGACCAATGTTCTCTCATCGTCACTGGTCATCTCCACACCCCTTGATTCAAACCCTTCGCCGGAATTTCCAGTCCATCCCGGTCCATCCCAGTCTCTCCACAGGAGAACTACAAGGAGACCACAGGAAGAAGGATGGACCGAAAGAAACACGGACCGTCGTGTGATCTACTACTAGCGACCACTAACAAGAGTTTCCCAATACAGTGTATGATGTCGATCCGGCACCACCTCGGAGACACAGCCATGACAGAACCAACAGGACAGCCATGATTCCAGGAGTTATGTTTCGGAAAACTCTTCAACCGAACATTTCTCTAGATGGTTACACAACTCAACGCCAACTGACCCCTAATAGCTCCCTTCGAGCTGCTTCGAGACTGTCATGATTCGGAGCGTGGAGATTCGGCCATCGTAGTAGCAGGTCCTGCCCTACCGGGTAACCGACCATTCCGTTTCGCGCCTCCCTCACAACCCCTCACGACCCACGGATGTCAGACACCGGTTTTGTTGACTCTGGATACCGAATGCCAGATGGAGACCCAAAACGAGTACGAGTTTTAGTGTATATAACCATCGCTCGCTTTCTCATTTAGAGGGGAGTTTCTTCTCATCTGTAGCAGCATCAGCAGCATCAACAAGGACACATCTCCTTGTCTTTGTTCGACCTCCCTCGAACATCAACACAGTCGAGTCTGGTACTCCTTGACTTCTTTTCTTCTTCGGCTGCCGGTCTTCAGCTTCTCCACTTAGCTTTTAAATCCTTTACCTCTTTCGACTTTACCTGCTCCAACGCTTTCATCTGCCGGCCAGTAAACAACAACAACAGTTAGCTTCGACTTTGCAACTGCACGACTTGTGCCTTCACGCCAACGTCCCAAACTCACCTTACCCAATCCACTTCAACAACTGACCCACATAATAACCAAACAACACCTACTCCGACATCAATATGAAGCTCTCTTCGTTCTTCCTCCTCACCTCGGCTCTCTCCGCCTACGCGGCCCCCACTGGCCTCGCCCCCGGCGACTCCAACTCCCTTGCGGCCCGCAACCCTGACGCCCCGGGCATCATCACCTCTCCCCCACCGACGATCCGCGCCGGTGCTCGGCGCTCCGTTCCCATCCGTCGCGATCCTAGGGCCGTGGTCTTTGAGGATGGTGGTAATTTCGAGCCGAGTGTAATTGGCAAGAGAAAGCATCGTGGTGGTGCCGCTGGTGGTGGTGGTGCTGCTAAGGGAGGTGCCGCTGCTGGTGGTGGTGCTGCTGGTGGTGGTGGTGCTGCTRAGGGTGGTGCCGCTGGTGCTGCTGGTGCTGCTGGTGCTGCTGGTGGTGGTGGTGCYGCTGGTGGTGGTGGTGGTGCTGCTGGTGGTGGTGGTGCTGCTGGTGCTGCTGGTGGTGGTGGTGCYGCTGGTGGTGGTGGTGGCGCCGCTGCTGGTGGTGGYGCCGCTGGTGCTGCTRAGGGCGGTGCTCCTAAGGGAGGTGCCGCTGGTGGTGGTGGTGCTGCTGGTGGTGGTGCCGCTGGTGGTGGTGGTGCTGCTRAGGGAGGTGCCGCTGCTGGTGGTGGTGCTGCTGCTGGTGGTGGTGCTGCTGGTGGTGGTGGTGGCRCCGCTGGTGGTGGTGCTGCTGGTGSTGCTRAGGGWGGTGCCGCTGGTGGTGGTGGTGCYGCTAAGGGAGGTGCCGCTGGTGGTGGTGGTGCTGCTGGTGGTGGTGGTGGTGCCGCTGGTGGTGGCGCCGCTGGTGSTSCTAAGGGAGGTGCCGCTGGTGGTGGTGGTGCTGCTGGTGGTGCTAAGGGAGGTGCCGCTGGTGCTGCTACTGCTCCCCAAGGCGGCGCTACTCAAGGTGGTGCAGCTCCCCAGGGCGGCGCTCGTGCTCGTGATGTCGGGGTTGAGTTTGAGGCTTAAGCCATTGGCAGTTCTGGAGATGGGAAGATTGTGCATCGCATAGGACCGGATCGGACCGGATCGGTCATTCGCTTGTGAGGTATACGGAACGGACCACAGAAATCGACAACGGATACTAGGATGGATGATGACTCGTTAGCTTTGTTTGGCTTTGGCTTTCCGTTCATTCGTTTGATCATGATGATTGGGCGCAGGGAGTTTGGGACTTGGTTGGATTCTTTTGGAACTTGGAGCGATACCCACGATTGTCATTCTTTAGTTTGTCGACAAAGGAAAAGTCCAAGACATTTGCTACTTGTAGCTGCTGTAGATAGAAATGTCAAATTGTCAATCAGGCTCTGGGAACGAAGCGCGCAAGCCGTGAACGGAACATCGTCGCATTGCGTTCTAACTGCAGGAAAGTGGCTTGCACCAAGGAAGCACTTCGTGTTCGTTATGATAGATAGCAGGTTGATAAACCAGAGGGCGTGCGTGTGTTGGAGTGGTGTGCTGGGGTGGTGTTGTAGAGACCCGGCACGAAAAGGAAGAAGTTGTCGGTCGTTTCCAAGAATCGGTGTTTGCCTTGGGCTCGGGACTCCCCGCCTTTGCCAACAAGCAACGGGAGCGAGCATGCGTCTTTGACATTCAATGCCGGCACAGGTACCCGATCCGATGCCAAGCCCTGTTCCTAACAGAAGATGCAGGCACGGCCCGCATTACCCTCCCAAGTCTCTCTCACTTAAGGCAAAGTTGGAGCAACACAAGAAGCAAGCAAAGCAGCAAGCAAAGCAATGGGTTTTTAGCTTAAGATAAGACATATACGTATGTATGTATGTACGTATGTGTATGTAGTATGTGCACGGACGATTGTTGTTTGTCCAGTCCAGGAAGGCCCCTTCTTGTGTGTAAGTAAGTGAGCAAGAAAAACAGATTTTAATGACAGAAGGGATGACGAAGCAAAAAAAGGGCAAAAATAATTGAGCCTAACTGGATTCGAATGCAAGACTTCCAGTGGAAGACGTGAACAACTGGAAAGGAGTAGAAGAGCCTTATTTATTGCGTAACCGGAAGACGCCAGCTGTAAATTACGGCTGGCAAACCTACCCCAACGGAGGCCATTGGACCAGCAGGCACCGCGAGGTGCCTGGTGACGGTCCGGCGCCGGAGTGTTCTCTCAGAGGTACGTCGGACAGCCCCCGCATTCGTATGAACCTGAGTAGCGGTACGAGTGGAAATAACGCCTGCGCGCCACGCCGCTCGACCACCGGCCCATGGAAGTGTTGTAGGTCACTACCTAACCTTTGACTTATAAACCAACCATCACGGGCAATGGTAGGCACCACCGTCCTATGCGTCAACCCTGTCCCGTGCGTCACTCTCTCTCTGCAATGCAAAGCTCATGCATGTACACCCCTTCCCCCGAACTTTGACAGATGTCATGTCATCTGCTCAGTTCCCACTTATTTTAGCTCTGTCACACGTTCAGTAGTAAAGTTAGCCGTCGCACAAGCGGCCGCCCAATGCCGGCGTTGTTGGCACCAGTTTTCACTCTCTTTAGCAGAGCTTCCGAATCTCAGCCAACAACTACATCTCGCTCCCGTCTTACAGCTGTCGACTCAAACGATCATAGCATTACCCTTGGCAGGAGCATAAAGGGTGTCTTTAAACGCCAACAAGATTCAATCGAATACCAACGATGGCTATGTAGTACATACAGGCTGGGGTATCATGAACATCCTAGGTAATGACGACAAACCCAACCACTACCCGAACTCCTAAAGTGCTGGAATAGCGTCCCAAGATTTCTGCAGACATTATACTCCATACTCAGTGCTACGGGCTTCAACCCGATCCTGCCTTGTTCTTAATAACCGAACAAAACTGCTTCATGATACCCACCTTGACCTCCTCGCGCAGCTCCCTCCAGAGTGCCTCCTCCATCTCCCTCCAGAGCTGAATGTCAACTGCTAGTTGAGTGAGGTCATCATTGCGAACAGCACCCTCTCCGTTAAAGGTTCCACCGCCAGCAACTTCAAAAGCCGCAACCTCTTCTCCTGTTGCACCGACTTCTTCCTCTTCCGCAGCTGCCGTGTCCTCTGTCGCACCTGATGTGTCCTCTGTCGCATCTGGTACGTCCCCTACTACAGCAATTGCGTCCTCCGCTGCAGCCATCTCTTCCACTGTGGCTACGGTCACTGTCTCACCCGTGGGGTCTGAGTTAGGGGACAGAGGGGTGGAAGTGGAGGCCGGACTGCCTGCAGCTTCATGGCTCAGGGCTGAGCTTGGGAAAGGAAGATGGTCTTAGGAAAGGAAGATGGTCTTTACCGAGATGAGCCTGGTGAGAGGATCGATATTCCCCGTTGCGAGGAAGAAGGGAAGAGGACATAGTCCGTCGGGTTTCTGCCTCCAGATCGTGTTGAAGGGATAGGAAAACAGCCGCAGGCATGGACGCAATGTTTCTTTTCTTCTTGTCGATCGTGACAAGACTACCTTGACGGGGATTTCGGAGAATTTGCCTTGCAGCCTTGTCGGCGATGTTGTTATCGACAACGCCGGCGTGCCCAGGAACCCAGAATAGCTCGAGCTTTACGTCCAGGCAGGGAATGCAGCCCAGTTCATGCGACTGCTCGCAGACAAGTTGAATGGCCTTTCGATAAGTCTCCTGACGGAAGCCCTTCACTGCCGCACGTCCATCGATATGTTGAAGTACTTGATTTCCATCCGTGAACACCTTCACCGTGGCTGCTCTGGCCTCGTTCGAGGCCAGGTGTGCAGCCCGCAGCTTGTCGCCAGCTACCTGGACAGCTTGGGCAACCGCGATAGCCTCTCCAATCATGTTGTCGAGCATGTGTGGCATATGCCACCCCATTACAACCTTCTTCCCATGGTCGAGGTGCCCCAGACAGTGTTCATTGAAGACGACGGCATACCCTCCGGGCAGCGCAGGTAGGTCTTTGTGGTCCATTGACGCGTCGCAGAAGAGGACCAGCTGAATATGCTCTGGCGTAGACCGAACGGCAATCTCCCTTTTGACTGTGTCAATAACTTGTTGGCGGCGCCTGGGATTGCTATTGCCATTGGACACAGAGTGTATATTGCCCCGAAATCCCGTCTGATCTGTACGTAGAGGCGCGTCAGCATGACGTTTGAAAGAATTGATGTACCCAGATTTGATGCCCAGAAAGTTTGAGGTGAAACGAATGATTGAAGCGGATGGAAAGAGGATACAACGAATATGCCCTTCTTGGACGAACTACCGCGCACGGCGTTGGTCGCTCGTCCTAACCATGGAAATGATCATATCTTTGAAGGCGGCCTGGGCAAGATCTTGCCCGAGAATGTGGTACTCACCAACGCGCTTAGTCCTTTTGGTCGGGTCATCGGGGTCCTCACGGGGACCAGGGATTTTGCTCCGAGCTCCCCTTTGGCTGGTTTGCATTTTGCGAATAGAAAGCAAAGGAAGCAGGAACGTGCAAGCGGTAAAAGAACAATGTCGAAGCCAGCTTTCCGGTGGCAGAGGCTTGGAGGGAAAACGTGGATGGATTCCAGGTTGTTTGCGGAAGCGACGCGACGGGAATTGCAGAGAAAGGACGAGAGTCGCGTCAAGAACCTGGGACTGCCTCAGGTTCAAACAGCGGTGGTTATTTGAGCAGTGGATCTTTCCACGGATGCCAGCAATTGATGAGGTGGCTCGGAGCCGTAGCGTATTGACCAGGCTAAAGATACGCTCCTTCCAATTTCGAGTCTCCATGAGTGAAGGGTCGCAGCCTGCCACAAATGGGAAAGAGGTACAGCGGTGACGCGTCCAAGGCAGTCGCGATACCGGATGAAAGGCTGCGGATTGTCTTGCTGTTGCCAGCATTGATTTGTGTCGTTAGTCGTTAGATCTCCAGTCATCAGCATCAACGGCTGTTCTCAGCTGTTTGGGAACATATGAATTTCTCTCAACCTTTGGTGTATACACCCGCGGTGTCCGCCTGCACAGAACAGGCTGGCTACTGGACTGGATGGTTATTTCTCTTCTTTGTGCCTAGTCAACAAACAAATCCGAGCGGCCCAAGAGCGACTATCCTGACTCCTTTAACGACTTGCTTCTGGTGCTCAGCACAATAGATCAAATTGAACGGAAAAAGGTGCCACATCCCTTAGCGCGCTGGATCGCTTTCTCATCAAAGGTTTACATGGAGAACGTGGAGTTTGTTGTTTTCTTTGAAGACGAGTTTCTTCTGGCTACATCGAAGGATTTTGCGGTGCAAATGTATCTAGAAGTAACCTCGATAATTACCTTCATGGACCGAAAGTCAGAGTAAATGATGTCTGTTTACATTTGGCAGAGGTTTGCAACAGGTTACATTGTTTTTGATGCAGCACGAGCTTTGGCGCCAGATATGGGATCCGTGAAACTTGCAACAGATTGTTGAAATCCAAGGGTCGGTGGGATAAAGGTGGTAATGTCTGCCTGCAACTTTCCTGACTGGCCGTCCCCGACCAATGTAAGTAGCTTCCATCCCATGTCTACTATTGACGGCGGGGTTCTCGAATTTTCAAAGTGAATACTTTTCATGGACGAGCCGCCTGCCCCGCACACGGCACAAAATCGCATTTCTTCAACACGCTTCTCCGTTTCTACTACCATATCAGTCGCGTTGTTTACCAACTTCCCCTCACAGCATAGTCTACGCTTGCGTGTCATTGAGACTATACTACCAAGCACACCCTACTGCGAGAACCATTCAACGCGATCGTCAACCATTAATTAGCTTGCAATCACCATGGCAGACACCGAGCAGAGCAACAAGGGTGGAAACCCTGATTCAGACGTTGGCGAGCAAAGTCGCGCTGGGGATACCGTGAGTTCAGGTAAGTAATCCTTCTTCATGCCGACGCACCTGAAAGCCCATTTGAGCAGCTCGCGCATTCAACTTTCAGCTTGCTAACCTACCCTCTCTCAACAAGGCTCCAAACCCACCAGCAAGTTCAGCGGACAAATCTTCGGCCCAGGCATTTCCGACAACGCAACAAAGACCGAGCTATCTCCACAGCCGGTTACGCCCTACAAAAAGAGCTCCACCAAACCCCGAACCACGTCTGGATGGCCTTCTTTACCGGTGCCTCCTGCACGAAGACGGCCAGTCCCTCGGGCGCATACTCGGTCGTCTTCTACCATGGCAAGCTGGCAAAAATGGCATGGTACATGAGCTCTTCCTCTGATGTGGTTAACGAGAAAAGACTTGCCGGCCTGGCCATTGCGCAGGCACTCTACATGGCGGACAAGAGATTGCGTGCCCTTCCCCACGATGAGGAGCGGCCGAAGAAGGCGACGGTGAAGGTGTTTGCGCACTGCGTCGTGACGCTCAAGAACATCGATGACCCGAGTGGAATCACGGGCGATGGAAGGGAGGCAAAGCTTGAAGTCGTCAAGTTGATCGAGGATCTTTCGTACAGCCTTTGCAACATTGTCGGCACGCGTGTGAGGCTGTATCTCCAGTGGCTGCCGGCGGAGTATGGGAAAATGGTGTGTGCTAGGGACTTTGCGAAATGTTGCCGACGGAAATCAGGCAGGAAGGATATGTATTTTGTGGGGAACGAGACGAGGGACGCCGGGGTAATGCCTGAGGGCGTCTCCGGCTTCATTGAACGGGATACTGCGGAAGAGAGCCAGCACGATCTGATGGAGCAGTCAGGAAGGGCCGTGTCCATGGCGGAGGCGGTACCTGCGCCGATGGCGGAAGAGGGTCAGGCCGGGGTTCACCAGGCGGCAAACCCAGATGACCAGGAGATGGATGAGGAGGAGGCTATGGTTAGCGACCAGGTTCCGAACGACGAACAGGCCTCCATCAACCAGCAAATCCTCGCTGATTGCTACCAGCAGCAGATTCACTTCCTCCGCGAGCAAGGGAACCAGGACGTTGCCAATCAACAGTTGTCGGAGGAGCTTGCGGATGGTTATGCCGATGGGTTGCGTCAGTTGGTCCCGGACCATTTGTTGCCTTCTCCCCCCTCGCCGTAATGGAGATCTATCTCGCATTGCACCGGGGGCTCTTTACCACACTTGTATTGCTTGAGGAATATGAAGAACTTGTGGATTGTCCGGAGGGCATGCTGTTTTGTTAGAGCGTATGGAGTTCGGCGTTGTTCTGGGTTAGTCTTTGTGTGGAATGCCTTTGCTGTCACATAGTTCACGATATAGCTAGTCCTGCAACGGCCTTTTCACAAACAAAAAGGAGCGGAATTGGACTGTCTGTGTCGAATTCGTTCCTATGACCGCTTGCGAGACAACTTCAGTCTTCTATTCCAACTTTTGGACCAATCGTGGCGCAATACTCCACAAGGATTCATCACACTGATATCCAACTCATGTATCTCAGTAGTACATTGCCGCCAAAGCGCCTTTACGTTCAACATTCGCTCCTTCGACAAGTGTGTTCCGTATCTTGTGGAGGAAGAGTCTTGCTCAACCGAAGCTGAATGACGTCGATCACACCGCATCATCGTCAACCAGATCTTCCCGAACAGTCTGGCGAATCAAATGTGCCTCCCCTGCCTTAAAGGGTAAGGGGAATCCGCTGATCGACATCAGCTCCTTGGAGACGATGCACGTTGTGGAGCGCCATTGGAATGAGATCCGGCATCACAGCTGAAGATGGCACAGCGTCGACAGCGCCCAGGTCCCACAGACTTCCGACTGGTGTCTCGGTTCCTTGTATGTCTGAGACAGGCAATGTACGACAACCGTGAAAACGTAAAAGACAGCTGAAGTCAGGTGATGATGACGATTTACGCAGTTGGCTTCTTGGACAGACTATGTTGGAGAACCATGATATAGAATAGATGAACAAACTCCCCTCTCATCATTGCGGCTATCATAGAGAACACGCTTTTGTTCTACCTTCAAGATGCTCGTTCAATATCCCCAAGTTCAAAATGTACCCAAAGGACAAGCAAAGCCTGAAACGGCTTTCTTTACGGACACCAAAGACTCCAGCAACAACAATGCATTACATGAGCACCATCAGCGCGCCCACGACGTACCGTCAGCGAAGACAGATTCTCATCTTTCGAAATGTACCTGGCTAGGACAAAACGTAGGTCACCAACAAATAATTCCAATCATTTCTGGAGAAGAGTTGCATCCTTCGGTGAACGCACTCTGGGATCTTATTGAGGACAACGGTGAAGTTCGTTCACTCTTTACCCAGATGCTACAACAGGTCCCGAATGCACCTCCTTACGACAAGAATCCAACCGATGGTCCACAATTCCGCAACTGGATGGAACTTCTTTGCGCTTTCCATGACCAGCTCACACAAGGACCGGTATGGCTTTACGATACACCCGGTCAGCAGGGCCTAATTGGCTTTCCTCTCAACGCCCTTTTGGTACGTTACCGTAATCTTACCTCCCCACCATTCTCTCTTCCCGCCGGCTCCCCGTTGCCATTCGCATCTCTAACCCCGCAAACACAAAAGAACTGGTCCATGTCAACCCCAGCCGGCCTCCTCGCCTTCCACCGTCCCGACGTCAACGCCCACCTCCGCGACATCCTCACCGCCTACGGCAATTTCCTCTCTTCCCCCGCCTCTGCCGCCGTTCTCAACTCCTCCGCGACCGGTTGGCTGAATCCGACCGCCCTCCACGCCCTTGCGTCTACCGCCTGTCTGCCCACCACCAGCTCCGATCCCGAGTCGAGAACAGACACCACCGACCCCCGTCCCCAGTTCCACGACCTCTTCGTCTCCAACCAGCTCCACCCCACCTACGGCTTCTCTTGCTGGGACACCTTCTTCACGCGCCGCTTCCGGCCCGGTATCCGACCCATCGCTTCCCCCTCCGACGACGGGGTCATAGTTAACGCTTGCGAATCTACCCCCATAGCGCTCGAGCGTGGAGTCAAGCTGCATGATGAGTTCTGGGTTAAGCGGCAGCCCTATAGCTTGGTTACCATTCTCGGCGTTTCGCAGTCAAACTCAGAGGAAGAGTCAGAGGATGACTCGGACATAAAGGAAGAGAAAGAAAGGAAGAAGGAGAAAGAGCTAGAGCAGGCAGTGCGCTTCGAAGGAGGAACAATCTACCAAGGCTTCCTAGGAGCACTGAGTTACCACCGCTGGCATGCGCCTGTTTCCGGGGTGGTGGAGAATGTGAGGAAGATACAGGGGACTTACTTTGCTGGCTGTCCTGGGTTGTCCTCCCGCCGTGGGGGACTACATGATGGGGAGGAACGGAAGCTCGATCCTTCAGCGCCGGATACAAGCCAGAGATATCTCTGCCAGGTTGGCACTAGGGCTTTGGTGTACATACGGGCGAGTGATAGGAGGCTGGGGACGGTGGTGTTTGTGGCGGTAGGGATGGCGGAGGTGAGTAGTTGTGAGGTTACGGTTAGGGAGGGGGATATGGTGGAAAAGGGGGAGGAGATTGGCATGGTGAGTTTCCGGAGTTCTTTGTTGCCGAAGTCGTGAGTATCGATGTTGAGATGGTTGCTAACAATGCATGACTGCTTGATACAGTTCCACTATGGCGGCTCGACGCACTGTCTTATTTTCGAGCCAGGTGTCCGGTTGAAGTTCACAGAAGCAGCAGAGGAGGTTGATGTCAAGAGACGGAGTCATAACTTGCCGGTCAATGGATACTTGGCGGAGGTTGTGTCTGGATGATGCTGCCCCTGGATTCTGCATGACGATGCAGAGCCGAAGTATGTACAATATAGATACCACAAGCCACGTACAAACGCAAAAGGCATTCGAATGCAAAGAATTCTTTCCGAAGTATGCTGTATGATGTAACTGTGTCAATGAAGACAGACAAGACTCAGGACTGTTACAACCCTCGTGATAACTTGGAAGCACATCGGGCAGAGTCCATGAGAGATCATTTGATCTAGGAAATGTCTTAAATCTCCTTTGAAATGTGCAGTATAGGCACGAATGCGTGCACGAGTATGCCGAAGGTGTGATGCATTAGACAGTTATGTGTTCGGTTTATTTTTCCGACAGTTCGCCTGGTGAGAGATGCGCGTTGATGAATGAGGCGGTCTGGCCACCTTTTTAATGATAAATCGCATCAGCGCATCGTTGTTCGTGGTAGAGCCGATAGTAATGGATGGAAATGCCGAAATTCGGCTAGCGTCGCAGTGTGTAAATGATTGAGTGGGCGTGGTCATGCTCAAAAGACAAAATTCTCGACTTCTCTGGCCATCAGGGTGAAATAGGTAGGCGTGATTGAACTTGGTCCAAGCGGGGGGGTTGATAAGTCAAAACCTTGAGGCAGGTATGTAACAACCCCCGGAAAGGGACAGTGCTCGAGCGGTATGGTGCGCAGCTTTGCAATCCACCAGGGTTAGGCCCAGGGGAACCTGCCCGCTCAGGCTGGGCTGGTGACCGTACTAGCACTACAAATAAGTGAAACAGTACGAGTGACAAAGTAACTGAGCAGGGCCCCTCGGGGATAGTATCTTGTAGCTGGCGTCTTCCGGCTACGCAAATAGGGCTCTTCTACTCCCTTCCAGTTGCTCGAACGTCCCCTGTTCGATCCGCGATCGAGACCTTTCCACCTTTTTTTTTTTTTTTTTTTTTTTTTTTCCCCTATTTTTGCTTCTTCTCTCAGAGACTGTGGCCATTCTACAGGTCTCCTTAGTCGTGACACGTTCCTTTTGCTCGTTCCTCACCTGTAATGTTTACCTACCTATGTACCAGCGCAAGAACTGGCAGCATCATTCACTTCCCACCTTCTCTTCCCAAAATTGCTTGCTAGCCCCGCCTCATGATACTGAAACTATTGGAGGTGTCCGGTGTCACGTGCAGTCTAGCCATGCCACCCTTCACCCGGTCATGGCCCACTGCACCGGGCCCCCATGCCCTACTTCTAGATCTCCAGACTTTCCAGTATTTTACACTACAACTCAATACATCACCATCTTCATAGAGATTCCTTTCGTTGTTGTTGTTTAGCCTGTTCAATGAAACTCTTAGGAGGGGTCGCCCCGTTGAGTGGCGGCGCACCCGTCATGGTCCTAGCAAATGCCCTATTATTAAGAAGGAGTTTGCCCACCTCTCCCATACCTCCATCGAGGGAGGAAGCTATACCCATGGCTTGGCAAGTGCACTTACGTCGCTGATGCCCATATCGAGTGGCTAAACAGACAGGAGAGACGTAAGAAGAGCAGGATAAGAGAGAGCTCATGGGACGAGGAGAGCTGCTTCGGGAGGGGATATGAAAACCACCATAATGACAGGAACACATGGATCGTATGGCAGCACTTGCCGGGCAACAGCAAGAACGCCATCGTGCTGAGCGACTCAGAGTAGATATCACCAAGTAAACAGACAAGAGTAAATAAACAAGAGAGGGATTTCAGAGAGCCGTGTGCGATTTACTGGATTCACAACACCACGATTCGAGATCACGACTTTGACTTAGCGGGAGCGATGTTTCCAACATCTGGGAGACCCCAGATTACCATACAAAACGGCCGTATTTGTAGGACAGCTGTCATATAGGGACTTAGAGTGCAGGAAAGTTATCTTAGAGTGTGGGTAGGTTTTCTCTGTCACATCTCGTCGGTTCGTCTCAAGGTCGTTGACTCACTGCCTGCCCAGATCTTGACTATCAAGGAACCGTTCGTTAACCTCTGGTTCCAAGCGAGGGTCACCGGACACAGTGAAGTGCGCACTGAATTTCCAGGCGTACTTTTCCACTCTGCCTTGAGTTTCTGTCTTTTGTTACTACAACTTCGCTACAAAATGAACATGCATTTCCGCTTCCATCGTTATTCTCCCAGCTGTTTAGAGTTCACCAAGTTCCGTTGGTTGGAGCAGTTCTTTTCATCATTCATGTATCACGCTCCATTCATCTTCTACGATATTGTAGTTCGGTCGGGCAACTCACATCTCCATCACCAAGTATGTTACGGTCTGTGAGCTCCTTTTGCGGCATTACCACTTTACTAGCCCCAGGTTTCATCCCATGTTCATGCCGCTGACTTTGGGCCATCACATTTATCTGCTACGGTTGAGGAATGACGCGGCCGGCTTGGAAGCCTGGGCAGTCCTCCCACAAAGCCCTACTCTACGTACAGGACACAACTTTACTCCCCAAAACTTTTTTCTGCCCCTCGATTAAAGTTCGCAAACAACAACTGCAGACCGCGCGTCCTCGTCTTTCTTGCCCCTCGTAGCACCTCAACAAGTGCGCATACTTCCATCACCTCGAACCACAATTGCGGCCCGCTATTGCGACGATCTCAGTTGTGCGCGTTTTCCGAATCCCTCGCAATACATGCAGCATGGCGCCAAATGTAACAGAACTGAGCAACATGGTTGACTCGTCTGGCCGGAGGCAGGCCAGACCAGAAGAATCCAGTACTATTCGTAAGTCACATTCTGGGCTAGGCATCGCAACAGTACTCTCAATACATTTCACATCCGCTTCATGTTTGCTGACAAAATTCCGTGGCAAGAAGGGCCTGGCGTTTACACTGAATTTCGCCGCAAAGTCCACGCTCCTGAAGCTAACGACGAGGCCTCCAAGCGTCATATCAGCACCATAGCCGAGAGATTCGAAGGGCGGATCGCAACCCAGGGCGAAATTACGTTGGCCTTGTTTACATCAGCGTCTTGTGTGTTCGACCCGAAGCGGGAGACTGCCGGGGCCTACTCAGTGGTCTTCACCGAGATGTCGCCAAATACCGGCGATCATGGAAAGCAAGCTGAGATGGCGTGGCGTTCAAACTTATCCAAGGAAAACTCCGTTACAGAGGCTCTGGCAGTCGTCCAGGCGCTTGTTGTTGCCCGCCAGCGGTTGTGCACCCTCCCTGCTAGTTCAGGTTGTCCGAAGCTTGCCACGGTGCAGATATTTACGGGAGTCTTTGACGTAGTCCGAGAGATCGCAATCAACAACAACAACCGGACGAGCAGGACTCCTCACGAGGAACTATGAAGATCAATCCAATCCATGATATTCGAACACTCCCACAAGCTTGGCGAGATTCCCCATTTGGAGGTCGATTTACACCTCTATTGGCTACCGGCTAAATGTCGCCTTCAGAGCCAGCTGTCCGCCAAGCTCGCTGCCATCAAATGTCGCCAACATGAAGGCGAGCAAACAAATGTTTACCCTGGACGGTGAAGCCAGACCAGCTGCGGAGATGCCTCCACCGGTGTATCTCGATGTCGAACACGCCCTTGTCCAAAAAAGCAAGGATCACAAAAAGAACTCGGACAAGAAGTCAGCAGCAGCCAAGGTTCCTATCACTTCTCGTATTCGATATCAGGACTCGTGGTACGCTCAATCATACGACCCCTGCCCGGAGCCATACGTCTCCTCCTTTTCCGACCCCGAGGATTATTACGACTTAGACCTCGAGGTCTACGACTCCATTGAGCCCTCCCCCGAGCCCTCCCACCCCAGCAACCCCGAGCCCTACACCTCAGAGCCGTCTCCGATGGGTGGCCATCCCGACATGATGTCAGCCATCCCCTTTCCAGGCACGGACAAGCCAATGTGGTGGCGCAATCTCGGCCCGGCCCGTCCCACCATTGTATACGAGACGGAAGAGGTGTCGTTGATGCAGGAGCAGACCAGCCCAGTCAAGCACTCGGCCCCAATCAACGAACATGATGATGTTTCGGGCAGCGAGAAAGCCATGGTGAACAGCACCGAAGAGACAGTTGAGGAGGAGGAGGATCTAATGGAGGAGCATGTTCTGGAGCAGTGCATTCGTTTCATGCGGGAAACGAGGATCCGGGGATATAGGGATGAACCGGTGTTGGAGATGTGGGAGGAAGTCTACATCAAGGAGCTTCGCCTGATGGCGCCCGAAAATCTCCTTGTGCGTTCCCATGAGGCGAAGCAAGCCAGCATCAACTGCTTGCAGGAGGAGATCCTTTCCCTGCGTGTGGACATAAGCCAACGGCAAAAGCTGGTGAATGAGAAGGACAAGGAGTTGCGCCACTTGGCGCGTGACCACCCCTTCCTGTTCCACGCCTTCTCTCCCTAAGGCGGTTGCTCGTTCTCGTCCGTGTCGCTGGGGTTTGGGGGGCTTGGGATAATCAGGACTTTGTAGTGTGTTATGTCATGTTGCGTTCATGTTGGAGGAGGAGGACATGGGTGTTTAACCGAGGCGAAGTTGCCGAGCGATCAAAGCTGTGCGGCGTTTGGTGTGTGAAGGACGTTTCAGCGGTTCTTCCAAAGCTTTCTGTCATAATTCGCACGGCTCAGGAGCATGGAGTTTGGCGTTGTCTGGTTTCGGGGAAAATGGTGTTATTAGACTTGTAGGGTGTGTTGTGGTTGTTGGAGGACTTGGAGGATTGCCTGAGGCAAATTTTCTGACCGAAAAGCCCGGGCGGTCAGTGGCTCGTGTAAGAGACCTTTGATGATTGCTCAAAGTGTCTTGTTGTTGCTGTTCTTTCCTCGCGAGCATGGATTTTGGAGTTGCCCGGTTTCTTCTCCTTTGTACAAGATACCCCTGTCTTATAGAGACTCTTATCATATATGAACATACGGTAGCTTTGAGTCACTTATATTTGGTCTAATTTATTCATTGCTTCCAGACACTTTGCTGTTGAAAACCTTGTCTCCTGTGATGGTACCTTTGATCTTGTTAACTAAGAAAACTCCTGCCTTTTCGGCATCAAGTAGCACAAACTTATTCCTCCTGAAGTCGACTTCTATTTCACTCAATCTATGTTATAAGTCTTCTCTCGGTCGATGAACAAAATACAAGACACCCCTGCATGGTTCGTTAGCTTCAGGCCTCCTGGTAACTCCCATAGGTGTTTCTAGATCCAGCTTATGTGTTTCGGATGGTTTCAGGTTGACATTATTCTTGACATGTTTGTTTATCATAGATACGTAATGCATTCTCGGTTTGACCTCACGCGTTTTGTAGTGACCTTGCAGTGTTTCCGACAGATGAGGACAGGTCTGACTCAGAGTACCAAGCTAACAAACTAACCAGCATTGGACTGTACCTACAAGGAGAAGTAGGCCGGGCGCTCCGGCTTTCACTTTGTATCGGGTTTATACCACGCTGCTGAACCTCCTTACCCTCCTTGTACAGTGTGTCTATAAAAGATGTCTGCACGAGCCTCAATGATGCTGTTAACGCTCTCAACATTATACTCGACAATCTCACCGTATCTGACAGTGCTGCAGGTTTACAGAGCGATGGATCTCTCCCCTTCGTGACAAACTGCTAACAATATTATCACAAGTCAACAAGTGGAATGTTGTGACTACCTAACAACATAAAGGCACATGAGTGAAAACATTTACCAGCGCGGTTCCTCCTTGACAATAGTGTCAGTTAGTGTATGTTATGGTTGCAAGGAGCTTTGTGCATTTCGAAAGAGTAGGTAACCCTCCGTGCACCCACCCCTTTGCCTCCTCGCACTCAAAAGTTCACCAAGTTTCCAAACACTGCTCAACATTTCTACCCAAACCTAGTAGATATTAGTACTATTTTGGAATTTAACGAACTAATGGATCTAGTGTTGATAACTTTGAGATTCACATAGGCTATTGAAACGTTGCCAACCTTGGGTTAGTTTGTATTCACAGCGTCCGGGTTTTGCAACGTTCCCAAATATGACTAACATCCATCTTAACAAGACGCCAAAAGAGATAGAAGGATTAGAAATTGGCATACAAAGCTAGCGGTAGGTAGTTTTAGGCTTTTAGCTATGGACAGGGCCGACACTCCAATATTGGGAAGGTTGTCAAATTTGGGTGCCCGTAGGTTTTGGGGTGGGTGCACGGAGGATAACGACTGAACCGCAATCTCTTGTGTGAGAGGAGTGGTATGAATAAACACAATAATCTAAACAGGACCCAAAACTACATACATGCATGGTGGACTCTCTTTGAAGTCCGGGTATCTCATGAACAGAAAGAGACCGGGATAACACCATACTCCATGCGCGCTAACAGAACAAAAACCACCACAGAACGTTCCCTTCATCAGCTATTCCATCTTCCTTGACCACCTCTACACTGTGATGCTTCTTCGTGAGGCTCAAAAGCCTGAAGCAAGATTAGGCTCAAAAGAGACTCTCAGCAAAAACTCCGCAGCAACAACACAAAGTTTGATGTCCAAATTGCCCCAGCAGCAATGCGAAGATGAGATGCCCTTCATGGTGAGAAGAGGACAGAGAGCAACGGATGGCGCGGAATATGAGCCAACGGATGGTCCGGGACCAACTCGAGCAGGTCAAAGCAATAAGACTCGGCAGCGTTCTCGCAACGCTGCTGGGTCCCGCGAGTGCTGCGTCCTGGAAGGGCCATCTCCCTACAGTAACGAGTATGATGCTCGTAACACTCGATTAGGAGCTGTCTATCCACGAGAGCCTGCTCGTCCAGCGGGGAATGGCAACCTTCGTCGGCCTGCTCTTCTCCCTTTGTCATGAGGTCTGGGCCGTCGGGCGCCGGAGAGGGGTCGCGGGGCTCAGAATGATCTGGGTGAGGCTCTTGGCTCGGGGTCTTCGGAGTCTCAGCAGGAGACAAGGCGTGGTGATCTTGGTCTATCGCGGGCTCAGTAGTTGTATGAGCTGTCTTCATGGAGGTCGCGGTTGATGCTGTTGCTTTTCCGTCGGTCTTCCGTTCTTTGTTGATCCTGAGACGCTCTCGGATCAGGACGTCTGCGATGATTGAGGAGACTGACTTCGGCATCTGCGCACTGGGCCTCTCTTCCTCATTGACGAAAAAAAAGTTTTTGCCGTTTCCGCGGCATTTCATGGCAATCTTGCGGGCTTCCTTTTGGCTCGTCACGCCACATTTGGCTGGGAGCCAGTAAAGAATCAGCTCGACCCTCATACCTGGAATGTTGGCGAGCTTTTGTACTTCTTCGTGGACAAGCGACGAAATTCTGGTGTGGATGGCTCGGCGAGGGTCCTGTGTTTTAGCCGGGTTGATTGTATCGTGAAGGGCTGGCTTGCTGGCGGTAAAGACATGTACCTTAACCTTTCCCGGGGCTCCTCCATGTGGGCCGACTGGGATAGTACGCAACCTCTGGTCCGCAATACTAACCGCCTGAGCGATTGCCAGACCGTTCGCAGCGTGTTCGTCTGTCACAAAAGGCTGGTTCCAACCCATCTTTGAAAAGCTCACCATGGTCGCTTGTACCAGGTGACATTTGCCTAAAGACTACCGAATACGCGCCCTTGAGCTCAGGGCCCTCGACACATGATGCTGAGACAAATAGTCCCAGCGAAATGTCGTTTGGAGTTGTGACGCGACACTGTGCTCCCTCAGCGAGCGCAGTGACTTGGTTTTGGTGCATTTCGTCAGTTGCGTGGGGAATACAGACGGTGGCGATCAGAGTAGAGGTGAAAAGAAGTTCTTGTTATCACAACTCAGGTCAGTAACCGGGAGATAATCACCGAAGTGGCCAGTGGGTAAGCTGAAACCGTCATTCATCCACGCCGACAAAGAACTTACTGAAGATCTCGACATCCTCAGGCGTATCCTGCGCTCCGCGAGCAGTCCCGTCACGTTGCCCACTTTTTCTCAGTCCAGACATGGCGAGTAGCGAGTGCACGAGGATTTGGGGCGTAGATTGGAGATAGTGATCCTAACGGTCTTGGTATAGACGTTGACCTCTGGTACAAAATCACGTGTGGAAACGGCGTGCCTAGAGGTAGTCAGAAGGAGCGTATCCGGCACCATTTCCCCCGTCGTGGCCATATGTACGAGACTGATCCAATATATTCTGCAGCACTAGTAAGTCATAATCAGCAGCTTAGGTCATGAATCTTGCTCATAAGATACCCTGTGGTTTCCACTCTGTGCCCGAGCTGGAACGACGTGCAATAATATTGGCATGAAAGGATTCAGGCAGCTCCATTGGTTGTAGAGGAGACAGGAACATAGTTAGGAAACGGAATGTTGGAAAGGAACCCTTGTTCGAGCATGTCACGGTGTCGACAAAGAAGGAACGAGTGCTGATGTGACAGTGTTGCTTTGGCTCACTAACGCCTAAGAGTTGAGTTGAGGAGACAAGAATGCCATCGTGGAAGGCGGGATAGGGCGTGGCCTCGGGGTCACATCATATTGACTCAGGACCTCAGCGTGTCCTACATCGAGATTCTGGACCTGGGAAAGTAATTGCGCCCTCCTCGCATATGACAGTTCCTTGACTACCTCAGCCGTCACAGAAAGTAGGAATGTCAAAAAATCGAAGAGGGAGTGCAACAGAGCTGGAAGATGTAAAGGAGTATCGGACAGGACGACAAGACAACGTGTGATGCACAGACAACAACAGCAACAACAACAACAGCCATGAAACAACAACGACGATAACGACAAAAGCAAGCGTGGATACAATTGATTGAGTGTGCTATGGGGAGGGGGGAACGAATGAGTAAGACAAGCGGGAATCTAGAGGGCTACAAGAAGGTGGGTAGCCGGGCCCAGGGCAAGGGAGCCGGCAGGGCTGTGCCAGGTGCCAATGGCCGAGATGCACCAACACAACGATGTTATATGGAGGGCGAATGAATCTTGTCACAAAGTATGACCGAGACTCTCAAATAAAGAGGATAAACGAGGGGAGGAATGATATCTGGGGATGGCGGAGGAAAGACGACGACGGAAAGGCCCTTCCTTGCTTACTTCCAGCTATAAAAACCGCGCTTCCCTAAAGTAGAATGGAAATGATAGCAGCTTGAAAATATTGAAAGGAAGTGGAAGCCCAGTCAATAAGCGCCAAGGGCAAGCACTAACTTCTGACATGGCGACTTGAACAAGCGGATGGACGATGGATACATGGTGGAAGACCAACAAAACTGGTAAAAAGAATGGCAAGGGCGGGAATCGAACGGGGGACGTAAAGCAACTGGAAGGGAGTAGAAGAGCCCTATTTGCGTAACCGGAAGACGCCAGCTAAAACAGTACTACTCAGGGGCCAAACCCCCCCGGCCCATAGTGTTGAATGCACTGGCCGTTCGACCAACCTAAATACCACCCCCCCCCCACCCCCCCCTCCCCCCCCCCCCCCCCCCCCCCCCCCCCCCCCCGGGGCCTCGTCAACTCTGCTGCCTGCATACCCACTCTGACGGACTTTGCACATGCCACTCACCGATTGCGGTTCTCTTGAAATAAGCAAACTAAACTTCCTTTCGATTGACACGAAGCCTTCGTTCCGGCTGAAGTTCGTTCCCAATACCATTCACACCGTAGTCTTCTTACGAGTTCTTTCAGAAAACCCATTTTCTCTATGGTGTCATTACTGCCATATACCTTCGCTTTGTTCACGTGTACGCCTCCGATTTAAGAAAAGGAACAAAGAATAGAAAGAATGTTGATCAGGAATGCACATGGATACGTTTGAGTTGCAAGGTAAAGAGAGAAATGGGACAAAGACAGAATTTGACCTTCGACTTCATAACACACGAAAGGCAAGTATTGACTAGCTAGCAATATGACGATGTCTATCTTCGACATCTTGAGAGCTCTACAATACAATGTTGGATGGTCATGATCCCCACCATCCTCTATTGTAGCAATAGCAACCGTAGCAAGTGTCCCAAATCCTCCATCCCCCGAGGGCTCCGGTTGGAATTGATCACTACACCCTCCTCCCGATCTTGAAAACTTGGCTTGCACGTGTCATATCTGGACACCAGCAACATCCGTTGTTCATTCCATGCCATAGAGAGAGGTTGCAGGGTATAATGTTGCTGATAACATGACCTTCCAATAACTCGTGACACATGGACACATCAGCAGGAATGACTTCCGTTGCCAATGCCCTTCCCAAACCTCCTCTCCTACTCCTTGTCCTCGGAACTCTCAGAACTGTTCTCCTCATCACTAACCGTCGACTCGCCCGACAGACTGTCCTCATCGCCGTCGCTGCTCATCATATCCCTCGCATTCTCCTGGCCCGCCTGATCGTAGATCGGGTACGATTGCTTGTACCCATGACGGTATCCGTCCTCATATCCACGATTGTTGCCATCATGGCAACCGTCAGCGCCGCCATCGTCGTAGCCGTCCTTGAAGGCATCGTTGTAAGCTAGGTTGTACGCCTTGGAGTAGGCCTCGTCGTAGATCGCGCTGTAGACTTTCTTGTAGACCTCGTTGTAGATGGCCTGGTACCAAGGGCCGTTGTCGGTGAGGGCGAACTTGTGCGGGTGGACGGGTCGGGCAGTCGTCTGGGTGGGCGCTTGGGTAGCCGCTTGAGGATTTGCCTGGGAAAGCGCGTGGGATTGGTACGAGGTTGAGAGTGGCTGCGACGGGAGCTTCTCCGGGTCCACGTTGACGTTGCGGCGCTTTGTGAATCGCTCCGCGGCGGCTTCTTCCTCCTCGTTGTCGTCTTCGCGCTTGCGGCGCTGTCCGTACACGATCTTGGGCTCTTGGTGTTCATCCTCCACGCCGGCGCTGGGATGTGACTTTTTGGATCTGTCGGATCTGTGTTTGTAGGCGTCGCGAACGCGATAGCTCCAGGCGTGTCTGCTCTCAAACAGGTCGCTCGAGCGGGGTAGGTCTTGGGCACCTTCCGCAAGATATTTACTGAAGGAATCTGCTTGAGAGAAATGTCAGAATATGCCCTGGGCAAGAGCGGAGGAGCTGCGCTGAGGAGGAGATGGAGAGTTCGCTCCCGCTTACCGGCGTTGGGGATTTGCTCCATTTTCGGAGCTGCAGGCGGCGCCATTGTACCTCTGGTACATCGAGCAGTCGATGATTGAGGTGGAAGTGCAAAAGGGGTGTTTGCGCTCGTTGCCTAATGCCTAGAATACTTCTGGACTGTGACAGGATTGCGGGAACTTGTGCTGGCGTGTAATGCAGGAAATTAGAGCAAGGACGGTATGGTGAAGGGCGGAAAGTGTGGGGTATGGATCCAATGGCATGCCGTGGATCGTTTCCAGGTTTTGGTCTGCGGTGGGGGTCAGGTGCATGCATAAGCTGGGATACAGGAATAACTTTCAAGCTTGCAGAAAGCGCCTGGCACTGTTAGGGCACTATGTAAGTGCTGTGACTTTCCTGGTTCAGCCTCGCAGGGCACAACGGGGGCGTTCATAGGTAGTGATTGGTCAAAACACGGCACCTTCGATACCATCATATTGTTGCGTTCACCAGCGCTTTTGTTAGAAGCAATTCGTGACGTCTAAACCTACCTAAATTGCATGTGGTACTCACTCTACCGTTCCGTGGCCCCGTGTCGTACATGTTAATCCTCGCGCAACACTCAAATATTGGACCGCACTTCTTCCCAAACTCTTTAACAAGGACCATGACTGTGAAGA
Source organism: Neurospora cerealis (assembly GCA_009806085.1). Classification (NCBI taxonomy): domain Eukaryota; kingdom Fungi; phylum Ascomycota; class Sordariomycetes; order Sordariales; family Sordariaceae; genus Neurospora; species Neurospora cerealis. The sequence goes on from RAOY01000008.1 coordinate 491,387, forward strand.
AAACGCCTGCATTTGGCCTTGCTGCAATATAAATTAGAAGATGTAACCCCTTAAGTCAGCGCCGTGCAACCTTACAAGTACAGCCAGACTTTGAGGTTAGGGTTATACCGTAGAAACTCGCGAAACTCGCAACCGTAAGTTAGAGTGGTGGGCAATGTCCTCGAGTTTTCACTAACTGGACAGACACACATGCTTGTATATGTTGGCTTACGGTGCGCCGCGTTATGCCCTACCCAGCGCTCAAAGAGGAGATTGACGGTTGCGAGTTTCGCGAGTTTCTACGGTATACAATCGAAATTTGGAATGCATTGTACCTTCCACATGCAGCGGTCTCATCTCGTCTTACTTTCACCTTCACCTGCAGGATTGGAGCGAAGGTGATTCCCGTCATTTTCTGCCCACACCTCCCGGTTCCCGCCCTCAGAGACCGACGCGTCACGAGTCACGGGACAGGATCCTGCTTGCGGTTGGCACTGTCTCTCCCCCCGCTTTTCACCCCTTACTCACCACACAACGATCGCATTGGTTGGTGGCTTCATCCTCTCCCGGGCCTTCATCCCCAACCCGTAATGCAACCACTCCTCGGAACGAAAAAAAAAAAAAAGGCAGTTCCAACACCACTCTTGCGACAACCGTGCAGAAGCGCTTTCATTGTCGGTCGACCGTGGCCTGCATGACAAACAAGGGGCTCGAAGGCAAAGAAAAGGAGAAAGCAGTCAGAATACTGGAGGAGTGACACTACACCGGATTCATGTGAGCGCATCGACGTGCATTGTCTCAAGCTACCGGCGTGTTACCACATGCTAACAACTTTGTATGGCCATCCCAGACTTCTCGGTTCTGGATCCAAAACATTTCTGCGGCGAGATCATAATCGAAAAAGACCCGCTCAAGGCGATCGAGACAGCATGCCTTGCCCACCACACCGTCTCAACACCAACAGAAATCGTCCTTCCAATCTTTGCGGACGGCTCGCAGCGCGGAGATGTTGGGTCTTACGCGGTCGCCTTCGACCGCTATGCACCAGGCACCGTGGATCACGCCTGCGAAGTAACGGCAGGCTGGCCGGTCATAGATCACTCGAACAACGGCTGTGAAGCACTGGCAATCAAGCAGGCGATAAAAATTGCCATCCTTGAGCTAATTACCGTCGAAAAAGCGACTGCCGTCGGAGACCAGAGCGATGGTCGAGGTCCAGGTTTTCAGCGATGCCATGTTCGTCCTCGAGCATCTGTCAGGATACAGGGATACCATGTCAAACAACAGCTACCATGTCCTTTCCATCCACCGTGTTACGATCCAATCAAAGGATACTGATGTAAGCAGTTAGACTAGCCAATCAGAGTAGGGCCGCAGTACCATGGCCGCGCCGGCGGGCTTATAGCTACGGCTCCGGGAGCCGCAGGCCCGCACTTACGGCAGCGGCCCGGCGGCCACACGGCTGGAAGGACAGCATATAAGACGGCCTCCCCAGGCCTCTTGAATACTGGGCTCTCCAGCAAGCAATAGCTTCTACAATCGATCAGTACCTTTCGGCTACTACTACCGTTGTTCTTATTCCCAGTGATATACTCTTGTGCGTGTAACGGTTCGTCACACACCGCTGGTCCCGGGAGTTTCAAAGACGTTTCGCAGGAAGCAATTCACCACTCGACGCCAAACTACAGCTGCTTTGGGTCCCCGGGCATGTCGAAGAGGTGACCCTGCATCAGAAGGCCGAGGAGGTAGCTCGCAAAGTCCGCGAGAGTCAGATGCCGTTACTTACCGTCGCCGGGGAAGAGCGACCGTGTGATCACTCCGACCCCGTTTTCCAGCAACTTTCTCAGGAACTGCCAGAAACGCCTCACCAAACGAAACTACCCAACGCTGAAGAGGATATCGACGACCAAGACCGCCACCATCATCCATCCATAGACGTAGAGAACACCAGGGGCCGGGATGACAAGTACGAGCCACGTAATGACGTAGAAGAGTTCGCAGAAGATGGGTTGCTGCACTAAGGAGAGCCGGAATTCCCCAACGCCTACGAGATGCGCTTCGATGGTGATTACCTCGTCTCTCGAGCCCACGACGAAGATCAGGACATCAGCTTCGACCAATGGGTCATTCGGTGCCAATATATTCAAGTATGGAGCCAGTTAAAGGAGGAGTTTGAGGAGTGCTACCAACAGTTGTACGCACTGTTCCTACAACAACTGCAACAAGGAGAAGTCAAAGAGGAAATAGTTTGATCAGCCACCTAGGTGCTGTGTACCATAGCGGAAGCACCATACGGGCATCTAGCTAGGCTAGATGACTGGTCTGGGGTCGTTTCTGGGCTTTGCCAATCAATCGAGCAAGTAGCTCAAGAATTCTTCTCTTTCCTGTTTTTTTCTTCTTTTTTGGGCTGCCGGTTCGATCTAGTGATCCACTGGCAGTTGCCTTTTTCTGGCGGCGCGAGAAGTATCGCCCTTCCGTTGTGATTGTGAATGCCCTCTTCGACCTTCAAAGCCGAAGTTTGTCTGTCCATCCACCTGCCCGCCCGCTAGCCCATATCAAAGAACACCGTGACCCGCCTAGTCCACCACATCAACGGCTATAGCAACTGCTTTGGTGGTTGGCAGGCTTGTGCTCCCTATAAGAGCGTTTCGATCAACCGGGCACCTACTTCAGACATCTAGCATCGAGTGGTTGTCTAGTTTCCTTTGCTAAACAGCTTTGCTTTTAAAATTTAGCCTACTGGGTAGAAAGGGCCTTCCGTCCCTCATGCCCTCCCTATAATCCCGTTGTGGTACCCTTCACGACAGTATCATAGGGCACATCGACACTGAAAATGAGACAGTGGGCGTGGAAGCAAGCCTCTATATTTGGTACAAACATCTTGAAGATGTTGAGCCATGGTTTTTAGTTTTCCGCGTGGTGAGTTTGTCTGTTATCTGTGTACCTGATGTGTAGCTGGCTTGACAGTAAGGCCTGCTGTGTCGTTGGATTTGGCGTTTTGGCGGTTTCCCCCAGCTCGCCAGGGATGCCCGGTTCGGAAGTGGCACGGCTAGCATCTACTTACATAGTGCACTAACATGGGTGGCCGAGAATTTGTAGCAGCACTGTTATCCACTTATTACTGAATATGCTTCCAGCTTACCCCGCCCTGACCCACTGTCCACTCTACTCCGCTCTTAACCTCACTTTATGAATGGAAGGGCCTTCGTCCGTACCTGTGGGCGCAGCGAAGATGTGGGTTAACAACGCCCTCAAGGATTCAACACGCATATTGACTTCAGGAGAAAGTTGATGGATCAGAGGCAGCCAAATGCAAGCCGAAAGGAATAGATCGGAGTCTGCTCTACAGCTGAGACGCAAAGGCACTATGATAGTCTGATAGAAGCGGTTATATCCCTCGAAACATACACCACCATTTAATCCCCCACTCCCATTCTCTTACACCACCCATGACCTTCTCTGTGGTCTCTTGCTCTCCCTCCTCCTTTTCTTCCTTCTTGTTATTTTCCTCCTTGGTCTTATGCTCCCTCTTCTTCCCCTCTTCCCCTTCTTCTTAGTGCGGCGTTTGTTCTTGCCTGGCCAGTTGGTCTCGTTAAAGATGCTTTCGTCTCCGTCCCACCGTACCTCTTGATTGTTTTTGAGGTGGTACCGGCGCCATTCCACCCGGCACCGTCTTGCGAGCTTGTCGGCTTCATCGTTCCGTTTCAGTACTTTGGTATGTCCAGGCACCCAAATCCATTTCATGTCCACAACGCATTTGTCTAGACTCCGAAATTTGGCTTGGAACCCTTCGGCCTTCTCGTCAATGGCGTTACCGATCAGCTGTAGCTGGATCGAACTTGACCAAGTCGATCTTTCGGCCCCTTTAACCAGACCATGACAATCTGACAGGATTCTGACAGATATCTTCGGAAGACGGTCGGTTGTTGAGAGAGGGGGGAGGGACTCGATAAGTTGAGCTACTTTGTTCGTAGCGATCATGATGCTTTGGCAAATTGCCATCGCCTCAACAATCATGCTCGAGTCCCCAAGCACAGGCCATCCTTTTCCGATTTTTATCGACTTATAAGAGTCGGTTGGGTCTATACGGTTATAATTAACCGCATAACCTCCCTCCCCACTCTCCTCGCAGTAAGATCCGTCGCACCATAGTGTGATTTGCATGGCGTCACGGCTTGAGGTAAACCTTATTATCTCCTTACCTATCTTAATCGCTTCATCCCTCTCAACGACAATGACTTTACCCGCAAAAGGAGGCAAAGTATCTACGTAGCACCACGCACGTTAGTTACGGTCTATAATAGACATCCGTTTTGCTATGACGAAGAGGTAAAAGCGTATATCTTACCTGAAGCCCTAAGCCGCTTTCTGTTATCAATTCTATCTTGGTCCACATGGACGGCCTTTCTCTTCGGCGCTTCATTCTCATTCCCATTCTCATGCGCATTCTATAGCTGCGTCCCAACCGAACCCTCCAACCGTCGGTCAGATAGTGAACGGGCCGGGGCCGAGGGGATTTGGAACGGGCGGAAGGGGCGGGCTTCCGAAGCCGACTCCCTCACCTCCTCAGCGGCGGTAGTAGCGGCGGCGGCGAATGGTTCGCTGTGGGTGAAGCCGTGAGCGGAAGCGGAGGACCTTCGGCGTCTAAGGGACTGACGGCCTCCCGAGGACGCGTTGTGGCCCATGGGAGCGGGTCCCCAAGAGGGCCGGTATCTGTGTAGCACCACCATGCACGTCAGTTACGGTCCATGATGGAGACGCGTACTGTTATGAGGATATAAGTATGAACGTAGATCTTACCTGACGTTCTTACTGGCTTAGGAGCTGTCTGCGTCTCGGCGACTGTATCGTCACGGTCCATTCTCTTCCTTGGCGCTTCCGTTGCGGCGAGGTTGTCGCGGGTATTGGGAGGCATGGTGGTAACGTTCGAGACTCGAAGAACGAAAAAAAAAAAGAACAAGGAGAAAAAGCGTAGAGTTGTTCCTTCGACAATGTGGGACCGATGTCATTGCTAGCTGAAGAGCACACGCAAGGCGAAAACACAGAGAGGACGCGAAGGGCGACCCAGATAGTGCGGGGAATAAAAGACAGAGTGGAAAGAAAAGGTCCTCGACGGTCACTTCAGGGCGGAGTTCGTCTTCGACAATGCTGCACGGCCGATGGAGGTGGCTTGGATGGGGAGGTTGCTAACTTGCTGGGAGCTGGCGAGCATGGAGAGAAAAGACAGAGGAAACGATAGATCAAAGACGGTCGCGGGCCGGGCTTCTAAGCACCACGAAGTCGCTGCTCAGGATACACCTACCAGGGCAGGGAGGTGTACGACGGGCTGGCCCCGCACCATGGCCCATGAAATGAGAAAGAGAGATGTGCTGCGCGGTCGAGTTGCAGATGGTGGGAGATTGGTATGGAGAAGGTGTGATGAAGAGGAAAAGAAGGTTAGGACATGATGAAGAACTACTAGAACTAAGAGATGACTACTGTTACTGGTGAACAAACGAATCCTTGGGAAGACAGGGCATGTCGAAAAAGACTGCCTTACGTCAAGGAAGAAGAGGGATGAGAAGGATCCTGATATCTAAGGCATGGGATACCATCGTGAAAGGCATCAAAGACGTCACGTACAAAGTGGTTACCGTTACCGTTCTCCCTAGCGAGCGGGGCTTCAAAAGCGAGTTCAAGGCGGTCTTTAACGCACTTTGTCATGGAAAGCTGTTCACCGAGGACATCCAGGAGGCGCCACCAGGAATACTTGGAGACTCACAGCGCCGTAGGTTTGCTTTGACTGCTGGTCCGAGCCGGGACAGAGGCCAAAGGAGGGCCGTTGAGGACTGGAGTGATGATGCAGTGGTGGAAGCGGCAGCACCGCCAAAACTCATCCAAACTCCCGGTAAGGCATTCTCCCAGTCCCAGAACATACCTATCTATTCTTCTCTTGTGTCGTTAAGATCTAACACAAGCCGTGGTGAGCAGCATTCGCTCCATTTTGCGCCATGAAATGTCACCGCGACGATGACAACAACCTCGTATTCAACTACAATACACACAACAAAGATAACGCCGCGGAGCACACGCTGGCCTTCTTCGGAAACGGCATCACAGTCCAGAACAGAGGTCGAGGCAGCTCATCATCCTGGTTGCCATCGGCGGTCCGAAGAGGCAAGCTCTTTGAGATTATGAAAAGCTCCAGTTGCTGGAGTACCCGATGCAGATCATGTGGGACTGACTCTCGGACAATGGGACATGGCTTGCATGGATCGCAATGGGTCTTTTCTGACCTTCCACATTTGCGCAACTAAGTGCAAAAGAGTCGGACACGAGTAAGCACGATATGCAAGTGAGAAAGGACCTGGCAGTTGCCAGGCACGGATGACGGTGTTGGTGGGCGCGCAACGGCCTTTTTCGTTCTAAACATCATAACTACGTTCCGTCGTATCCCATCTCCTCCCTGCTTGTCTCCTTCTCATTCCGCCATCCCGATTTCCGATTCTTTATTGCACTTCTCGGATGCCGTCCTCTGCAGTATCCGATTGCCTGTCATATGGGGTGGCAGTGCGTCAGGTACTTCCTCAAGCCAAAAGCTACGCTTCGTTGCAGTTCGTTCCAGCGCTCCCAGCATTTCCTCCCAGGGTTACTTGACCCCACGCGGAAGATGTTCATTCAAGAACGGCCAACCGCAACATCATCCAACCGTGGAACCATTGCAACAAAGGTCTTCCGGATTCACAGCAGTCAATCGCAACTTTGGATGGAATCAAAGCCGAGCCGATAAAAAGATGGAATTAAAATCATCCTCATGGCTCAAGGATATTATGCGTTTGGTTCCGGACATATCCCCCACTGGACGTGCCATTACTCCCTCCCAGGTCATCCTCACGTGCCATTACTCCCTCCCAGGTCATCCTCACGTGCCCATTCACCTTTCATCCCAACACTTCCCGAGCCGTAAATGTGAGCCAGATAAAAATGGTGACGAACGCATGGCAACAGTGGATCCCCAAGTGAAAAACGCACACCGCCCCAGTCCTCTCCTCAGTCCGCCCGCGTCCCCCAAACCTACATCCATCTTGGTGCAGACCAGGAGTGGTTGTTGGGCCCAGGCCACCCATTTTGATAGTGCCAATAGTGCCATTGAGGATTGAAGTGTAACCGCTTGGTCCCATTCCCAAATGTACTGGTAAGAAGCGGGGTCCCAGCGCCAGCGGCCCGTGAACTGGTGGCCCGAACCACGTTGCCGATCCCAAAAAAAGGGGTCCGGGTTATGCTGGATTTGGTCCAGCCATTGATGGTGGTACGGCTCTTGTCTAAGACGCCTTGGGTCTGGAAAATAGGCATCCCTATCGCTTGGTTCTCGTTCATGTTGTCTCCGTGCTTGCTCTCTCAAGGTTTGGGGATGAAATGAGGGGATCGGCCAAGTGAATTGCTCTCCGTTGCTCTTCTTATCCTCGTCGACACGGGTTTCGACCCGCTGCTCTTCCTTCTCCTCCTTCTCGTTCTCGTGCTCCGCCTCTTTATCCTCCTTCCCCTCCACCTTCTCCTCCTTCTTCTGCTCATTCTTCTGCTCCTCGTTCTGCTCCACCTTCTCGCCCACCTTCTCATCCTCCTTCTCGTCATTGTTCTCGTCATCCTTCTCGTCATCCTTCTCCTTCTCTCTCTCCTTTTTCTCGCTCTCTTCCTTCTCTTTCTCCTTTTTGTCTTTTCTCCTTTCCTTCTCTTCTTTCTTCTTCTTCTTCTCCTCTTCCTTTTCCTTCTTTTCTCTCTCCTTTCTTTCCTTCTCCCTCTTCTCTTTGTCCTTCTTCACCTTTTCCTCCTTCTCTTTCTTCTTCTTCTCCTTCTTACTTCTCCTCTTGCTCCCACTTTTCTTCTTGTTACTCTTCTTTCCTTTCTTTTCCCCCTTCTTCTTTCCCTTCTTCTTCGCTTTTTTGTGACTAGTGTCCTCCCCCCTTGCTTCTTCTTCTGGTTCAACTGTCTCCTGGTCCCTTGCCTCTTCTTTTGGTTCAAGTTCCGCAAATATGCTCGCGGCTCCATCCTATGAACGCCTTTGACCATTAATTTGGAGCACTGGCTTGCCCACCTCTCCGGCTTCCCCCGCAAGCTTATCAGCTTGCACGTGTAACTTGAGGCTCTTATCATACACCGGCACCCAATGCACCGCCAAGTCCACGATAACATCCGACCGGCCGAAGAGATTCTGAAACTTTTGTCGGAAGAATTCCGACTTCTCGACAATTGCTTTTCCTGCCGATTGATAGCTCGCCGCATACTTGACTTGCTAACGCCACTGAGGAGGCTCCGGCAATCGGAGAAAATTCTGACGCAGATCTTGGCGCCATGGCTGGGGGGGCTCGGGAGGTTCTCCTCCAGCTTCTTCAGTTCGTCCATTGCCTGAACAATTGCTTGAGCGATGGCGAGGGCTTCGGTAAACATGTTGGAGGGCGTGGGAGTCGACGGCCATCCCCTCCCTACGTGTTCTTGCTCTTTTGGGCGATCCATTTTTGAGGCGGTTATGGACGACAGCAAAGCCGCCATCATTATCTCGTGTCTCGTGGGAGCCGTCACCCCACAACGCCAATTGCATGTTTTGACTTGTCGACACAAACTTCATCGCCTGTAGGGCGAACCCGCGCGCTGCCTGGATCGACGGAGCGATAAAAACATGGCCGCAAAAGGGAGCCAAATCTTTTCATTACGTACAAGTCAGTTCCGATTCACCGATAACAGAAGTTCATGTTGTGCTAACGTCGATGGCAATATACGGCTTACCTCCTGTTCTTACTCGCTTGGGCACTTGTGCCGTGTCATCGCCAAGTTCGTCGCTCGTGTCCTCATCTCTGGCCTTTCTCTTTCTCCGCTTTTCCGCACCAGCGAGGCCGAGCTTGCGGTTTGGGTTGCCATGGTAAGGAAGCAGAAGCTGGACAACGAAACGCAAAAAAAGGGAACGCCTGACTTAGCACCGAGAAGAAATCATGACGGAGACAGTACTGCACGCACAGGAAGCAAACGGCGAAACAAGGGAGAAAGGAAGCATAACACAAAGACAGAGGGACGATGAAGAGAAGTTCAGGGGGCCCACGCTGGACATATACTTCTCCGGCTGAAGAACCAAAGGGGCTAAAACACAACAGCACTGGGTACACGAGAGATTCGTTAACACCTCCCTTTGCACATGCCTTGAGTCAGGTTGAGGGCAAGTGCATACTTCAACCTGTAATCACCTATGAAGTCGAGAATCACGCCACGGAGATGCTCGGTCGATACAGTCCGGAAGTTGACCTTCGGCGCATGAAAAGGCAGCAGCAAGACAAGCTTGATTACGATTGGACGAGTATGTTACCATGGGGGGAAAGAAGGAGAGATAATTTGAGCAGCCTTGAGGGCTCGAAGATGGTTGATGGCATGGACAAGGGGGAGGAGGGCATGTCTTGTACACACCGGCACCTTCTAGAGTGTCAGCCTTTCTGTGTCCTCTTTCTTTGTTACGAAGGCCCATGGAAACTAGTACGTGCGTTGCATTTTCAGTGCATTCTCTCTTCTCAGTACATCAACCTTCTCTCTCTTCTACACGCTTACGTGCTGAACAGCATGTAAGGCTGGACCCGTGACAACCCACCAGCAGGGAGGCATTCGGTGAAGTGAGTATATGACGATAAATGGGTTGGTTTTGAAGAGGTGGAAGGCAAGTCCAAGTTAGGAGGCCGCATGTGAAAAGGACACAAGAGTAGAATGATGATGGAAGAAACCGCAAATGGATCTCTGGTAGCAATAGCCGGGAGGGATAGTTGAACAGGGGCGCATAGGTCTTGAAGACACTCAACAATCAGCAGGCAAGCAGTTATCCTGCCTGGGTTGACTTGCATTCCAGGCAGGGCAAAGAAGGAAGAAGTAAAAATGCAAAAAAAAGAGAAGGAACTGGCCGAGCCCGGATTCGAACCGGGGACCTTACCGATACGTTACTCTACTGGGTCCGAGTTATAGCAGGTGGCAGCTCCATAGCGCGCTACAAGCCAGCAGCGTCCTTAGCAGGGTTATGTACCTGGCTACGGTGCCGCCTCACGCATCTCCCCCCTGCAAGCAACACACCACGGTACGTGTACGCCAACACCAACCACACCGCTCGGCCATTGTTCCAATGTAGGTTAAAATACTACCACCAGCACCTTCCTTTTAAACCGCAAGCACACAATCATCCCAATGCTCGAGGGCCAGGTGTCACGTGTGCATTCAGCACTGCTGCCACCCACTTTGCAGAATTGGAGGGTCCCAACTGAACAATATCAACCATGGACAGCCTGAACCAGGTTGCAGAAGGCGAACCAAGCCCTTCCTTCCGTTGAAAAGACAGACAAAAAACGACAACATATCTGGGAATAATTTCACAACGCCTTAGAGGAAGCTAAATGTTGTCGGGTGGGTTCATGTTCCCACCCCTCCCTTGTCTTGTGTGGGTCATGGACCCACACCTTCCTGTATTTTAGCCCTCCACACTTCTTTTCCCTTTCTACTCTAGCCTTCTCTCCATAGCACACACACATCTACACATCGTTTTGCCCTCTAGTCCAAGACTAAATCCTTCATACTCCGAGACCGGACATGTTTTTATTTCTCATTGGAAGGCATGTAGCACCTGAGTTCATGCGTCCCATACTTTACTAGAGGCGTGGTTTCCCGTCCTCGACTCCTCAGCATTTTCGATTTCTTTCACGATGCCTCCGGAGTGTACCTGCCGACATCGCCTCCTGACCCAGACCACGACCCGGTGAACCCCTCGTTTGTCACAATCTCAGTTCCGTCCTCCAACCTCAACGTCGCCCACGTATCCTTCGAGCACAACCCAAATGCCTGCAAATTGGCCGGTGTCTTTTCCACCCAATGCATATACCGCTGGCACTGGTACTGCCCCGCGCAGCCTTGATATCGCGGCCCGCTGAAGAACGCCCACGAGGCACTAGCATAGGTACGGATGTCGCTTCCACCATTGATGTAGTTCGCATACCCCATCCGACACCTCTTCTCGTTCTCCTGCCCCGCGCACCAGCTAAAGTCCGGATCGCCCCATCCCTTCACGTCCGGCGTCCACGGGTGAGGCACCACTTGCACCGCGTTGTCTCCCTGGTCGTAGTTGGTCTCGCTCTGCAACATCGTCACCAAAACGTTTGACGCCTTGCGCAGATTCAGCTGGTACAACCACCAGTGTTCCGATCCCAGCGCGTGCAGCCACGTTCCCTTGGTAGCTTCGACGAGCACCCCGCCCTTTCCGGCAATGTTGCTCCCGCCCGGCGATAGCGGTTCTTCGGCGATGTGATCGGCTACCCAGTTCCACACGTTCTCGAGATACACGGATGACGTCGAAGCGAGATGGATACCCAAAAACGCGGCCTTGCACGGCTCGTCTGTCTCCGGGTTGACGCACTTGTCCGTTAACGCCTTCGCCCCCCGCGTTCCTCCGACCGTTACAAACGAATTCCAGATTGCCACGTCCCCGGGCTTCGCACCGGCGAGATTGAACTGCACGATGATGGCTCCGGGAAGCACGTCCGATACGGTGAAGCGCATATCTTGGATGTGAGCGGTGCCAACATCGCCGGGGTTGCCGACCTTGATGATCGGTTGGGGACGAGCGCTGTCTGTGAAGAAGGGGCCATATCCGGTGATGGTGGCCCATGCTTCGCCAACGATACGAGAGCCTGAGGGAACGAAGAGAGTCGAGTCGACGCGGTACTTGCCAAAGGGGAAGTAAGCGATCTTGTTCTGACGAGCGGCGAGAAGAAGGATGGCGTTGAGAGTGGAGGACTCGTCCCTGCTGTTGTCGCCGAAGACGGGGTGGCCTCCGTTCTGCAGAGGATCCTTGACGTTGAGAAAGTCAGGGACGCTGAGCTCGGCATAGTTCGGTGCTGGAAGGTATGGATAACGCCCATCAGGTCCAGGGGCCAGCGCTGATGGACGATTCAACTGCGCCGCTTCAACGGGGCCATAGATGGGATTCCGGCCAACAGTGTTGCCGTAAGAGAGCTGGGCTACGTATGGTTTGGCCGCCAGAACGAAGGCACCGGGTCCTTCTACCGCGTTCTTGCTTTTGCCGCTCATGACACGAAGGTTCTCGACCAAGTAGTTTGGCCAGCCCGTCGTCTTCAGTGCCGTACCGGAGTTGATGGAGGTGGCATCAATCAGACCAATCCAAGGGTTGCCGGCGACGTGGTAAACGCCCAAGCCACAGCCGTCAAAGGTCGGGTTGACGATGCTGATAGTGGCGCCACCGTCTATGAGCATCCCTACAGCGTTTTGATAGAAGTAAATGCTCTTGAAGACAGCTTGCTGATGGCCGTTGTACCAGATACCGTTTTGCCCGTATTCGATACGAACGTCCGAGACTCCGAGAGTCGAGCCACGACCGAGACGAATACCACTGTGTCCCTTGCCACCGATTGCAGGCGCCATACGGATCTTGACATTTTGTAACTGGGCTCCCTGAGCAACACCCCACCAGAGGGCTGTAAAGGCCTGGCCTCCTGGGATATTGGTGGTGTCAAGGATTAAGTTCTTCAAGGAGACGGCGAACGATAGCTCCCCGGAAATACCGGTTGCGGGGTCTTGGCCAGAGATCAACGTTTGATCCCCGGAGAAGCTCGAAGACGCTTTGATGACGGGTGGCTAGGAGTTCACAACGCGATCAGCATCAAATCACTTCCGCTCACGTGGGAGAGGGCCATCTTCCTTACGTCTGTTGCGTCGCCCATCAGAATTGTGTCGGTGTTCATGCGAATGGTCCCGGAGATCTCGTATGTTCCCGGCGGTATGTACACAACCTCCAAAGACAATCTGTCAGCGTTCTTTCATGCCCAAGTGGAAGTCAGATGGGTCGCTTACTCGTGGCTGGGAAGCAAACCATAGGCCGTGTCTCTTTGCACCGTTCGTCCCCGAGTTGATCGCCGTTTGGATACTCGCCCCATCGCCGGGTTTCACAGCCTTGAACACGGCGTAGTCGACATCTCCGTCAAGGTCGGGAGCAAAGCCGCGCACAAGTCCAGTGTTGTGGTCGATGCTGGAGTACCAGAACTTGGTCGCTTGGTCGGAAACACTTTGAGCGCCGGTCCAGTTCAAGGAGACTGAGGCGGAGACGTCCAGCGACGGGGCGGCAACCGCGCTGCTCCCAGAGAGAGCCACAGCGGCCACGAATTTCTTGATCATCCCCATCTCAGAGCTGTGGTGTTGTAGAAGCAAAGAGTGGCATTCTCCTCTGGACTTTTCGGCCCACTAGCTGAACTACGATGGGATTTGGCAGGTCTTATGCGAAATCGGCACACACCGACTGTTTCGTCCCAGGATGGACATCGCATTGCGAACGCATGGAATTGCTCATACATCCGATGAAATACCGATATCCTTGTCCAAGACCAAAGCCCAATCTGGAAGGAGGCTCAATCCTGTATTCGGTGATAGGCCAATGTCTTCCAAGAATCCCAGCCCCATGTATGGACTGAGTAATCGAACGTCCCATGACCTCCACATTGGAAGATTATCCTGGTGTTCCTGGGGAGTTGGTGGGGACTACAGTGGATATAACACAGGACTAGCTGCTGATCGCCGTTGACGATACCGGGTTCCCTTAGTCAGGGGTTCAGCTGATGGTTTCATCTTTTTACTGGTTCCTCCAATCCCAAAGAGCCTCACCGTCGGAAATGGCATTCCGCAATCAGGCACCAGTATTTCCAACATTTCGACTCGCGCCACAAACACGCTGTGGGAGACATTGGGTTGCAGTGTTGATCGGAACCTGTTCTCGGTATGCAAGCTGGCCCCCCTGTAATTTTGCACGCCTCCTCGCCCAGACAAGCTTAAGGTTAGCGCATGATTGACTTATGTCACTAAACAGCTAAACTGGAGGTTTTGGGGGTTCGGGTTCTTGTGCAACCGTGATGGTGTCACTGCGGTACACTTGCTTGTGTGCAAGACTGCACATCGCCAAGACCCTGGTGTTGGTCAAAAAGGGGGGTGCCCCTGATTGTGGAGTGGACCCATTTCCTCTATTGTTTTCTACCAAGCGTTGCAGGCGACAATATGGTGGTTAGCAGTGTAAACAAACCCCTGAATGGTGGATACCGACGGGCCTTGTGTGCATCTGCTCGGACAATGCGATTGCAATTGGGCCAAGCAAAGCATCACTGGGAGTTGTCTTCAGGAACAAAGTCTCGACACATTTTCCAGCTTTATTCACATGGATCAGTGTTATCACCATGACGATTCCCAATCAGGGCAGGACCACCACCTTTCACGCAGGCTATTGTCACCCCCCAGAAATACCAACACAGCCAAACATGCGAGACCACAGGGAGTCGCAATGCACATTGTCATTCAGAGCTCTCAATTGTCATGTCCGGTTTATGCTGTCCAAGCGATGCTTCTCCCACTGCCACGCCTCTGCCCAACGCCAAGTCTTTGTACCTACACCACTCTGAGCTGGCATTTCTAAAGCCCATCTGCTTAAACTTGGTACAAAGCATCTGAGTACAGAAAGGCATTGATGCATGGCTGCTCTTGTTTTTGAAAACCGTCGGATTCCCCAGCAACGGCCTCAAATTCAGAACTTGGCAGAGGTCAAGAACGAAGGAACGGAGAGGAATACCGACTGGGTACGTATATCACCGAAAAATGCGGGCGTCCATCCCCGTGAAGCCTGATCATGGCTCGCTTCTAGCATCGTGTTGCGAGTCACGAGGGTCATAGTTGCAGCATCAAGCCACCAGCACTCTTGGCCCCCAGCCGCCCAGTCCCGGCCCCACGCCGCGCAAAAGCGGCCGGAAGTGCCACCTCCGCATTCTCTAATCTCCGGGATAAATACAGCGGCTCGTCCTCACATCTCTTGGTTCTTAATATCTTCCGCCCACCTACTCACCACCCAGAACCATGCGGAGTAGTATTCCCTGAAGATCGCATCTACACCTCAATATCCAGTCAATGTGTGCAACTCGTGCCCAGAATCATTCTATCCCAATCGCCATCACAGCTGCCGGCAAACCATCACCTCATGTGCTTGAAGCCCGCCAATGAGACGACTACGGCATTCTTGGCTCCTATGAAGCCGTCGGTAGCAGGACCCCGATGAGGGGGGGGGATTAATTGCCATGTTGATTGCATTGCGGATTAATGCGCCCATCACGAGTCCTCAACCGCTGCTTCATCACCTGCTATTGCTGGCATTACTCAAGGACCAGAGTCCGGCCGTGAACCTCCGCCACTGTTTAAGTCGATATGGAATGTCGGAAAGATGACGAGGAAAGGCTGAGCGACGGTAGGATTGACGCAGAGATCAACTCGGGGCCTTGCTTTGAAGGTCGTGCTAGACTTTGTAACTTGGTTGATATCTCGCCTCCAGGATACTCACAACGGGATCCATACGGCAGTCCAACCAATGAGCCATCACACTTCCCCGCCTCTGGGGTACAGATGCACTCCACGAAGCCTTCCCGAGCTTCCCCGGATTCCCCAGGCTCACTCATCTCGGAAGACTGCCGAGCCAAGCTATCCCTTAGCGGTCCGGAGGTTGATCTCAATCAACTTATGGAAGGTTGATTGGTCAACCAGTCCCGGATATGTGATTATGTGGGAACTCGGATAACGATTCCATGAAGTTTTGAGCATGTTTCCAGATCTGGCATGCCTCAACTGTTACAGGCTACGCCGCTACGGTCGTGGCCAAATGGAGCGGCGACTCTCTCCAGCAAAGAAAACGTATAAATGAGGGGATGCACCACGCAGGATTCGAACTTGGATCTACCGGTCACGCCATCCGCCTTCTTGACGACGTTCACACTACTACTGTTCTCTCCAGGCCATCATCATGAAGGCCTACCTCGAATACCTCGTTGCGGCTTTGCCCCTTCTCGGGCTCGCCACCGCCCAGCAAGTCGGCAAGCAGCAGACAGAGACGCACCCCAAGCTGACATGGAAGAAGTGTACCGGCAAGGCCAACTGCAGCTCCGTCAGCGCCGAGGTCGTCATTGACTCCAACTGGCGCTGGCTCCACGACTCCAGCGGCAAGAACTGCTACGACGGCAACAAGTGGACCAGCGCCTGCAGCAGCGCCACCGACTGCGCGTCCAAGTGCCAGCTTGAGGGAGCTAACTATGGAACTACCTACGGCGCCTCGACCAGCGGTGATGCCCTCACCCTCAAGTTCGTCACCAAGCACGAGTACGGCACCAACATCGGCTCGCGCTTCTACCTCATGAATGGCGCGTCCAAGTACCAGATGTTCACGCTTATGAACAACGAGTTTGCTTTTGATGTTGATCTGTCGACTGTTGAGTGCGGCTTGAACGCTGCTCTGTACTTTGTGGCTATGGAGGAGGATGGTGGTATGGCTAGCTACTCTAGCAACAAGGCTGGTGCTAAGTATGGTACTGGTGTAAGTACTTGTGAACCACATCCTGGGTGTGAAGATTGGCACTAACAGCTTTGATAGTACTGCGATGCTCAATGCGCTCGCGATCTCAAGTTCGTCGGCGGTAAGGCCAACATTGACGGCTGGGCTCCGTCCACGAACGATGCCAACGCCGGTGTCGGTCCCTATGGTGGTTGCTGCGCTGAGATTGACGTCTGGTGAGTTACCCCCTAACAGACTGGCAGGGATGTCTTCTGGACTGTTGCTGACCGATATCCAACGGTAACAGGGAGTCCAACGCACACTCGTTCGCCTTCACGCCGCACGCGTGCAAGAACAACAAGTACCACGTCTGCGAGAGGGACAACTGCGGCGGTACTTACTCCGAGGATCGCTTCGCCGGTCTTTGCGACGCCAACGGCTGCGACTACAACCCGTACCGCATGGGCAACACCGACTTCTACGGCAAGGGCAAGACCGTCGACACCAGCAAGAAGTTCACGTATGTACCCGCCCTCCTTAAGCCCTTTCTATTCATAAACCCGACTAACGATCACTTCCTCCCAACAGCGTCGTCTCCCGCTTCGAGGAGAACAAGCTCACCCAATTCTTCGTCCAAAACGGCCAGAAGATCGAGATCCCCGGCCCCAAGTGGGACGGCATCCCGTCCGACAACGCCAACATCACGCCCGAGTTCTGCACCGCGCAGTTCAAGGCGTTCGACGACCGCGACCGCTTTGCAGAGGTCGGCGGCTTCGAGCAGCTCAACTCGGCCCTGCGCGTGCCCATGGTCCTTGTCATGTCCATCTGGGACGACCACTACGCTAACATGCTCTGGCTTGACTCGGTCTACCCGCCTGAGAAGGAGGGCCAGCCTGGTGCCGCCCGTGGTGATTGCGAGCAGAGCTCGGGTGTGCCGGCTGAGGTGGAGAGTCAGTATGGTAGCGCCAAGGTTATCTACTCAAACATTCGGTTTGGTCCTGTTGGGTCTACTGTTAATGTTTAAGTGCTGATACCGGAAGGGTCGGAAGTTGGGACCGGGTGCTGTCCCCAAATACAGGAGGCATGGGCCATGGGCTGAAGCTCAGATCTCGGATGGTCGGAAGTCGGGAAGATAGCAGGGAAAACGGGGGAATTTGTTCTTCGATTCTGTTTCAGGGCAAAATTTGTCACTTACACCCTTCCCTGAACAAGCAAACCACTGTCTGTTTTCCTGCCCAGCTGCGCTCTTGACTTGACTCCGCAACCCCAAGCCAAACTTACGCTACAGGCAATGAATTGTGTCTCCCCCAGCCCATGGGGTCGTCATGTGCTTGCCCCGAAGAAGACCTGACTTTGTTTCTTCCAAGGTTTCCCTTGCCCATTGCTACTGTGACATGGCGAGTGGTTTAGGATGCGTGTTGGTTGTTGGACCGCCAACCACTCACTCAGGCCACAGCCGCTGCAGAGCACAATTGACTGAACGGAATGCTCAATGTAGGATCTCGTAGGTTCAGTTGTAGGAGCTTCAAGCTTTTTCTCGGTTTGGAGCACGAGTTCAAGTTCCAATTCGCTCTGTGTAGGCCGGGTCGTTGGGGATGTTGGGTCGTTCGTTGATCGGTATCGCAGTGGACGGATGGAGGGGTGGTCCGGTAGCGCTGCTGCTTAGATGTGTCGCTAACGTTTCCTCGCCTAATGAACCGCGAGTGTGTTAGAGGGGTATCTTGGTGGGCATTGCGGGGTACCCTTGGCGGCCACGGCAGCATGGCGGGCCCTCTTTGGCTCCTGAAATCTGGATCTTGGGCGCGGGTGGGTAAACGACATGTGCAGAGGCGCTTGTGCAACTTGCGGTAACGCATTTGAAGGAGTTCGCTTTTGCTTGATGGTGGCGGTACTCGGTCCTTTGAGCTAGAGTCGAAAATGAAGACTTGGTCGGTTAGTGAAGTTGGCGAGGAGGGAGTGAAAAGAAGAAAGGACGTTGAAAGTGGATAGACACTGCCGGGAACAGGGATGGCCGTGCGGGCGGGACAGTGCAGAACAGTGGACCAGGGGCAACAAAAGGAACCGGTCGGGTGGTTTGTGCGCCAACATCATTGAAGACATTTCCTTGACCGGAAAAAAGTGACACTACCAACCACCCGAGGATCTCAAAGCGGAAACATGACACTGAGCGCGCAGGTCTTCACGAACTTCCAGTCGCGAAAAAAAAGAAAAAGCGAAAGTGAAGGCGAGGTGTACGAAAAAAGCAAAAGATTTGGACGAGCTGGGAATCGAACCCAGGACCTTTCGCATGCTCGGAAACATGCTAAGCGAACGCTCTACCAACTGAGCCACACGCCCTATGGAACCTTATTGGTTGTTATTGTATTGTGATCCAAATGTAACTCTTATAGGCACAACTCCAGCTTTGACGTACTCGTTGCTATGCATTCCCCTTGACGCCGAAGCCAGTCTCATGCAAGTTGCAATGGGCGTGGAACACTTTCAACGAAATGACGATTAAGAAGGGTGGAAAGAACAAATAAGGTATCATACACCGCTTAAAAGATGTTTTGAAAGCGACCAAATCAATAACAGGCGTCATCTATCTCCCTATTCATGGATATCCATAGAGGTAACTAGAACATTGTAGCTCTACCTCCACAATCTCCCATTCACGGGCTCTTCCTTTAAGTGTTCTTCCTTTACGGGCTCTTCCTCCGTAGACTGTTCGGTCGATTCCTTTTCGAAGCGCACCGCCTTCAGCGACGATGGTTTCTATGGCTGTACCGTCAACGTTGAATATTTCGGTGGTATTGGCGGTGGCGCAGGCCGCGCAGGCGTCATCAGCTTCTTCAATCCTTCATATATGACCCTGGCAATTCCCGGATCTAAATCGTCGTTCGCGAGTCTCTTGACGATGGACTTGGTCTGTGCCACATCTTCCTCTGCCCGCTTTGACTTTCCTGGTGTATTGGGACATGGAAACTTTCTTAGTGTTCTTTCTATCAGCACCGTTCTCCGTCCTAGGGTCCTCGTTGGATGCTTGGCTAGCTACATTTCGGCCGGTTACCGAGGTTGTGGACAATGTGATGTCATCACTTGGTCTTATTAGAGGTTTGGGACCGGCAGAGAGAATCAAGCCCAGAATCTTCTGACAAAGCATTTGTCTGCCTTGTGGCGTTTTTCCCATAACCCAAAACCAATGTTAGGCCCGAAATCGGGCATAGTGCCTGTCCATTACAATCTCCTGTTCGTCTTCTGTGTAACCTCGATACGTCGGGTTCGTTGTGATCAATCTGCGTGTATAACTCAGTAAGAGCCTTATATCCACGTTGTCAATCTTCTAGTGACCGTGAGTGTAAAACGGCTCCGGCGCGGGTACGAAACTGGACCACGCAGATGACACGGGGTCATCCAGATTGGCACGACGTGAAAAGGACATGTTCTTGGGATACCGGGCATGCCCGATCCAGTACGGCTCGGTATTGGCGTAATGCCACCTAACCCAACCCATAATCTTACCAGACTCCTCATCAACAAGAGAGTCCTTCAAGTCGAAATCTGGATGGCTAAGGCAGACTTGCTTGGTGGCATCTTCCGACAAAGGCGTAGCGATCAGAGCGGTTTTCTGGTCGGACGGTCGTCGGGTGGGAATGTGGCGAAGCAATGCGCGCGTGATCTTTTCCGCGCCGGTATCTGCAACTATATCGTCATTTTTCTCCGGCCTTTTCCATCCTTCAGCAAGGTAGTCTTCGATGTAGAAGAACGGCCCGGACGCTGTGACTCCGTTGTCGGTGAGCCTCAGAACAGGACCAATGCTGGTAAAAGCCTGGCTCTCCCTTGGCACCCTTCGTGCCTTTGTCATTTCTGGAACGAGACTTCCAATGCGATCAAACCTTATGGTTTGGAGTAGATTGGCCCATGTGGCAACGGTTTCGAAGTAGCTGTTACAGGAAGCCAGGTTGTAGGCTCCTCTGTAACCCATGATGAGCTCGCTTAGAGGTGCACCTTGATTCCTTGAATGAAGCTCATGGCGATATACGGGAGCTTCAACAGATTCCGTTTGGTGATGTCGTAACTGTACACATATGGGACAATGATGGATGTTCTTGTTCTGATAACAGCCAAGGTGTGCACGTGAGATTTTAGAGCCATTGCCGCTCAGTGTGTCCATGAATTGCCATACGCCGCCAGAGGGATGTAAAGAACGTAACAGAAGTTGTTATTGAACGTGATGACCTTGATGAGAGCATTCGAGCCGTGGAGGGCATCGGCACCGTGTCCTGTGGCAATGTCCTTGATATGGTAGACCGGGTCGGCCGCCACGGGACAGTGCCGATTCGCCAACTGGGAGCCATGGTCGCGATGATGATCCAGTGCTTGATGATAGGTTGTAAAGATATGATAACAGAACGCCGAGGTTCGCGCATCGAGCGGCCTCGTCTTTGAGAACTGTCTGGTGCTGAGCCTTGTCCATCGTGATGGGTGGATTCCGGTTGGAAGTTTCCAAACGCTGCTTAAGCTAGTAATATGGTTTGAAGCGAAAAGCGTGTTCTAGCTATCAAAAAACTCTTTGGAGATCATGGTTAATATGGATTGACTTACGCAGTGATCTGAAGGCATCGACAAAGAAGTAGGCGTCAACCGGTCCCTTTTCCTCCATGTTCTTTTGTGAAGCAATATTTGACCTCCAACAAGCATGTAGTCCGCAGATCTTGGGTTGCTCAAAGACATCTGTTCCCAGCCTGGACGGCCCAACGACAGTTGCGCAACCAACAAACATGATTCTTGCTCAACCTGCATCCTCTGCTTGTAGAAACTAATGTCGACGAGGAGGCCTGCCATGGGAAGCAGAAATGGGCAGGAGACTCAAAATAATTTTGGAAGAGAAGGTTCATGCTGGATTTTTGATTTGAAGGTTGTTTTCATCCTCTATACTGTGTATACTTGTACGCGAAGAGTGAGGTTGTTGGAAGTGGACCAACGAGGGTTGGAGGGGTCAAGGGACAAGGGGGAAGAACTCCCCCACTACCCCCACCGAGCCCCACCACCCCACCATAACCTGGAAGCGCCACTTTCCCTTTTCGGCCTCAGCCCCACCATGATCCGAACTGTCGGGTTCCACTTGCCAACTAGGTACAAGTACACTTCACCTCATCAACAATGGAACCTACTGCGGTCTCCAGTCATGATCTTGACCAAGGTGAACTGTGAGTAAGTCTGAAAATATGTTACGAGTGAGCGACTGAATGTTTGCTAAAGAAACCAGTGTTTACTAGTGAAGCAGGTGTCTTGTATGACTCCTTTCTGCTAGTAAGATAATGTTCAAATATTGTGTTTGATAGATTGAGATGTCAAGCCTTGACTGGCCCTTGACTGGTCTTTGTCGATGGCGAATTGCTCTTGTTGGTAAGTAAAGTTCTGCGGGTTGAGTATTACCTATAAACTACATGCTTTCTGACAACTTCTGTTGCTTTGTCTTGATTTATAAACTCATCGACTTTCGACGCATTAGAATTGGCTGGCCATTTAAGGATAGGCCCGAGTATGTAGGGCATGTGTGCGTTTGGCCTACTTACGTAAAACGCGAGGATGAGAATAGTCGTCGAACAGTAATTTTACATACAGAATGCCTGGTTCGAATGGTCAATATGGCCAGATTGGAGTATCAAACTAGTACGGTCCCAGACATAAGGTCTTGTAAATGGAGAATTCCGGGATTCATTGCATCAACCAAGTTGAAGCGGGGTTCGCCAAGTGAAATTCGACCTCGTTCGGGCGCACGGTAGTCAAAGACCTCTATTCAGAAAAGACGGGAGGCAATGCGGTGAGTCCCGCCCTTCATTTTTGTCCCTACCCGCCCGTGTTTGTGACCCCGCTCTTGCCAGCCGGACGCCCGGGCACGATTACATGACCGCACGCGTGGTTCCGAGGTCCGAGATTAATCCGGTCTCGCCCTTTTTTTGACAAGACCCTCATTTTCCATCATCACCCTTCTCTGCTCTTTCTACCAACCCATCATTGTCTCCTCACAACCACCAGTCGTTTTGCTGTGCAACCAAGCCCACAGTCGTTCTTGCTCGATCCAAACAAACGCGTAGAGAACCACGGCGCCAAATTACGTGATGTCCGAAGAAAGTGAGAGAAGAAGAATCCGCGACGAGGCAGTCCCAGCAGTTGGGCACGCCGCGCAAGGGAGCACTGCTCTAAAGCGCAGAAAGAAGGGCTGTAAGTGCAAGCTGTTTCACGACCTGTTCCTTTTCGCGGTAAGTTTCCTTTCGAAGTTGCATTAACCTCGCAGGGACAAATGAAGTGGCGAAGTCAAGCTAAGAATCCTTTTGAAACAACACCCTACTACTTTCGCGGAGCAGTGAGAGTCGCACCAAGCACCAACGCGGCCGTAAGCGAGACCCTGGATGCGCTGGGATTTGTGTCGACAGCACAGAAAAAAACAACTGTGCATCTTCGCAGACGGCTCCTTCGACCAACCGACACACAACGGAGGCTACGCCATAGCGTACAATGGTTTTGCGCTTGGGCCAGATACATCAAGCGATAATCGACATGTGGCAAAAGGGTGGACAGCCATCCACACCACCAGACAACCATACGTGTGAAGGGCTCTCCGTTGCTCAGTCTCTGAGGGAAGCAAAGAAAGAGCTTACCATTTTGGAGGAACACGTCGGTGCCAGGCACATTGATACAGCCGGTGCTCGAGATCCTGTGGAAGCTTCAGTGAAGATTTTCTCAGACTCACAGACGGTGCTAAAAGCCATGAAGGCGGGAAAGTTCCCAGAGAAAATGAAACACACTGGTTACGCCATCATCACTTTCTCAGAGGAGTTGAGAGAGAAATTCCGTGGACCCAGGTCCAAATTGGAGGTGAACTTTGTGGTTCACTGGATACCTGGTCACCATGCTTGGTTCACCCTGCACAAGGTAGCGGACAAGCTGTCCCGCAAGTGCTGCCAGGATAAACAGCCGTTTCTCTTTGTAAACGAAACATACGTTCAGTAGAATGGAGCGGATGGCGTCTACGAGGAGGTTAAAGCAGCAAAGCGATACAAAGAGGAAAGGCTCGTGCAATGACGAGAGAGGGAGCAGGAGGAGCGGGAAGAGGCCTCTGAGGCCCAGGCACATGAAGAGCTGCAACTACAACAGACTGCAGATGAAGAGTACCAAGGTGATCAGCCACCACAACAAACTAATCCACACACCCAGCAGCCAGCGATACAACAACCGTACCAACAGGAATGATACAACCAGGTCCAGACATACTACCAGCAATCTGCGGGCTACTGGGAGCAGCTAAGTCGCTGGCAGGACTGGCAGAGAGCCCACGGGAACCAAGCGGGCCAGTGGTTATGAGATTATGGCGCGAACCAGTGGGTTTGGCAGTGGGACAACCATAGTCCCGGTGAGACTGGTAACGGCCAGCCGCCCTCCTAGAAGATTTTTTTTCGTGTTCTCGTGCCAATGTGTAGAGAAGACAGGGCTGTATGTCGGGATCATCTCTTTCCAGTTCACGGATAGGCGTGTGAGAAGTGTCTCAGATCTCTCAGGTGTAACAGCTTGCCGAAAGCTGTTGTGTATGAAGTATGAACTCAATGTGTACTGCTGTCAGGATATTGTTGGGGTTTGCCAGGGGTTTAAGTGGACGTCCCAACATTATGGGTAAGGTACACTTACATTTCGTGACTTTAATCCGCCAACCAATGATTCAAGCTCTCTCTGTGGGATACATTGCAAGGGCATGGAGTTCGTTGATCTGCGCCTTTGCAACCTCCAGCCCCCCTTTGTGTCGCTAACTCCTCTTTGATGGCTGCCAACTCCCCACCCAATCTCTACAGCTCGTTGGAGAATTATTCCTGGCCTCTGAAAGAAGCTCAGCATCATCCTTCGCTGCAATTCTGCTTGTTCGCTCGGAGATTCAGGTGGAGCCTGACACTCAACACAACTACCCTTGCGAGATCGGCGACCAAGAGCTTCTCACCTGTCAAGTTGGATGCCCATATCCAACTCTATATTGGGTTGGGTAAGCGCCACAAGGATAGTCACCAGGAAGCCATAAACAGGCGCCGTTCTCCGCGTATTTGTGGCAGCTGCGGCGCAATCCAGGAGGGCAACCACGCCAGCTAAACCAGCTCTCAGGCAAAGCGTCGGAAGGCCAAGAGGGTCCCCTGACAACCATAAATCGGGTGGTTCTCCCACGTCGTCCTCTTTTTGTTACATGTATGGCCGCAATCTCATTCCGACTCGGATTACACCATCGAAGATCTTTTGCTCCAGCACGGTGCTCACGACTTTGGCAATAATATCGCCATTCTTTGGTTGCTCAATTGCCCAATCCAAGGCAGTTTCCCCACAGTCGTCTCTTCTACTCAGAGAGAGTCTATCCAGATGTAGTCACGTCCCAAAGCACGGGCTAGGTCGATTCGCATCGCGGAATACCTGGGGAAGCCTCGCTCATATCGTAATATTGCGGTGAGATGTTGTTGGATGTTTGTCGACATGGCTTTGGGCAATTTTCAACGGCTCACTATGGGTACGAGGAGCCAGTTAAGCGCAAAAGTGTTACATCAACGGAAAGTTCTGGTCGTAGGCTTTATAGTCATTTCGGGGAGCTGCTATTGCGTCCTATGGGTTACAATTGGAAGCATGCCGAAGCCGTAATCCAGTAATAGGATAGAGAGTTTGACACGGAGTTTGTAAAGAGGAACGAGAAGTGGTTCAGCCACAGTTATTATGTGCAAGATTAATGGATGCTAAAGGGTATCACGGTCTCCGGGACTCGTGTTCGCGCTGGTCCAATCATTACTCAAACCCTCCAGCTTCTGAATGACTTGCCGGCCATGACACGCAGTCAGGTCGTTCCAAGAATGGGAACGGGATGCAATGCTGCGAATATCCAAGGACCCCTCATTAAGCAGACAAAACGTTTCATCCCGGAGAAAAAAATCGAACAAACAAACTTCCATTTAGTCATATATATTGGATGTAGCACCGTTGATGATGTATAAGATACGTTGTTGGATGAAAATGGAGAGCGTAAGACGTCCAAGAAATTAGGAATCAAAACCCGGCCCCGTTTCTTGAAGAGCTTGACTTCCCGCACCACCCCTTTTGTCTACGCGCACCATTTTTTTCTTGCCGCACCATATGTCAGCTGTCATAATTACAAGCCGTTTTCCCATAGATATTTTGGTATTTTCAATGTTTGAACATCATGGTGCCCCAAGTCAAAGCGGTGCGCCAAGTCATCTGGTGATATTTTCTGGTGTCGAACATAGGAAAGCAATAATCTCGTGATATTTACGTGGTGTTGAGGCTCTTACTCGTCGTCGTCGTCGTTTATAAGGGGGTTCGGAATGACTGCGACGATACTGTAGAGATGTAAGCAATTGAATACACTACCATTGAATGCAGTCGGTTTGGGGACTTGGAGATTTGGGGGATGTGGCCTTGAACGTGCGCGAAATTATCGCATGTCAAAATCGCGAAGTTTTTCTTAGCATACGGTTGAATATTTCAAACATTCTAAAAGTGGGTTTTACCATACAAAACGTGAGGTTTTACATGTCAGTTGTCATCGGCTGACAGGTGGCGAAAACAGGGTGCGCGAAGTCATTTTAGGGTGCGCGTAGACAAAAGGGGTGGTGCGGGAAGTTAAGCTCTTCTTGAATGACTTGGCAGTCTACGGTCAGACACACCGCAGTTCTACAAGCACACACCATTCCATACAAAACCCTTACCTTTGACACCCCTGACAGACCGGGGCTCGCAATGTCCTGTTGTTGCCTTCTCGCCTGTGGCTCGGATGTAGAGCGTTGCATCAACTTCTAATCGTGCTCGCTGTTGCTGTACTCATCCTCCCATGAGAGCTTGCGCGGGCTAGAGAACAGAGCTTCGGCTTCCATCCCTCTTGATAGGACATCGCTCTGTTCATTGCCGGTGCAGGAAGGGCAGGCAGGCTGAGGGCAGGGACCGGCTGCCGAGCGTGAGGCCAGCCTTGATAACCCCCGTGAAAATCGTTCGGCTCATCGCATTGCTGCTCGTCGTTGGGTTTCATGGCGCCAGGCCTGACAGCAACCCACTTCACGAGGACAGGGTCAGCCGACCAGGGCCCGGCTGCTGGGACGTAAGCTTGACGCACCGGGTCTTGATGACCGGCTGGGCTGAGATGCTGTGGGGTGCGGGCATTCCAACGGGTAAGGCCTACCTCTAGACGAAAAGGCAAACCACGCATCAGAGACCAAGGGGTAGTACGAGAAGGTAGTTCAAGACGGGTATCTATCATATCCTTGGGGGTTGAGCACCTCTATACCGGATCACGGCCTACTGGCCCAGAATACCATCGGAATTATCCCGACTCAAGGATAGTGGTAGACACGTCGGTTATACCAGCTGTCATGTGAAAAGAAGCTTGGGGGTGTCGGTTCCAACTTCCAAGTTTGCGATGATGCGTTCTGTTTGGCAGCACAGCTGTTAGATACCCTTCCCTATGCGGGAACAGGAAAGGAATATGTCTTTTTGGTGAGTGCCGATGCATCCCAGGATGTCTTTGGGGTCTTTGGGAGTTCCAAAGAGGCAACTTTGCACCGAACTGACGGACAAACCGGGCAGATAAGACCGAGTATGACTGGGAAAGAATGCAAAAGGAACAGGCGCACTCAAAGGAACCAGTCCAAAGCTTCTTCGAAACCTCGGATGGAAAACCCACTCGAAGCCTTTTCAGATGGACAGCCAGCGTTTGAATAAGTCCATTCACCGCTATCCCAATGATGGTGGGGAAGCTGTCGGAGTGAAGGAGGCAGTTACGTCGGATGAGAACGTGCTCGGGCCCTCCTTCCTCCAGATCACCCGCCCAACGCAAATTCTTTTTCCCACATTTCAGGTCCTAAAAATATCTTGCACCTTTCAAAACACGAAACCCGGAAATCGTCAACACCGTAACACATCGCCAGATGATCTCGACCCAATATCTGCACGTCTACCCTCCGATTCACCCCCATTCCTCCTAGCGCGCAACCAGGCGCAACCACTATTACACCTTTTTTTCGGCCCTCAATCTGGTGGCGCAAACAGCACGAACAATGGACGTCGAAACCGGCCGACATTTGCGTCCGAGAAGCCCGCACACCTACAAGCAGGATGCGTTGTATGCGGCAATCATTGTCGGCACGGTTCTCTCGTCCCTTTCCCTTGCCCTCCGGGTATATGCCAGGCGCAGGACCACGACCGCAAAGCACTGGCGACGCGATGACTGGCTCATGTTCTTCGGTCTGCTGTGGAGCTTCGGTGTTATCGCCGCCCTAGCACACGGTTTGACTGTCGGACTGGGCGATCAGGCGTTGCCGAAGACGGAGCACGACAAAGTCTGGCTCCCAAGATCCAATGCAGCCATGTTGATGTTCCAGAACTGGTGCGTCTTTTGCGTCAAGGCGTCAATTCTCGACTTCAACACCAGCATCTTTAGTGGAAGCTGTACGTTTCGGAGGGTCGCATGGGTGGTCTTCATCGTGACAGCCATTAACTCCTTCACCGGCTTCTTGATCGCACTTCTGCAAGAGATTGCTGCCTGCCCGCGACCTGACGGGCAATGTTTTGGCGAGAGCAAGTTCGTTGTTCCGCTCACGACGGGCATAATCTCCACGGTATGCGATATTGTTATCTACGCCATGCCGATTCCGGTTCTGGCCCGACTTGGTGTGGACAGAAGAACCCGGATCGGTCTTTGCTGTGTCTTCCTCCTCGGTCTTCTCTGCATTACTACCAGCTTTGCACGATGGGCCGCCATGCTCCAGGACCATCCGAAAAATGAAGTGACGATGCGTAAGTCTCTCTGCAGTCCTCATCCCTTATTTGAGCCCTCTAGCTGACCATGCCACTCACTGAACAGCGAGCGATATTCGCATCGGACTCTGGACGTACGTTGAGCTGTCGGCGGGCATCACCTGCGGCAACCTCCCCATCCTGGCACCGATGTTTGGCTGCGTTGGCCCACGGCGCGGAAGAGGAACAGCTCGGTCGACTCCGCATCTCACGTCCAATTTCAACATTCCTTTTCAACGAAGTCAGCAAGCGTTGAGCCGCCCGGTTGAGCAGCAATCTCGTTGTAATGCTGGAAACAACTCCGAACAAATCTGTTCGTCGCCGCGGAAGACTGAAACGCCCTCACCTTTGCACCTCTCTTTGACTGGGAGCGACATCGAGCTGAATGTTCTGTCGGTGCCAGCGGCGAGCGGTGCAAGCACAATGCCAGCGGATCCACCCCAGACTCTTACCAGAGATTCAAGTCAAAGGTTGTCCGTTTTGGACAGGAGGAGGGCCCGAGCCGGCTTCGAATCTCTGGAGTGAGGATAAGAACGACCAAAGGGAAACAGTTTGACACTATAGTGTACTGATCGTACATGTACAAGACACAACAGGAGGCGAAGAGCATAATGCGAGGCACGCACAGGGAAGCAAGAGATACGGACAACGGTCTACCGAGTTGAGAAGGCAACGCACCATTCTTCTATTCCAGCTGTTGTTATGACCTGTCAAGCCATCGCGGACAGTCTATCCTTGGAAAAAGCTGCGCAGCCCTGTTAACGTACATCGCCGGACAGTTCCGACCACTGGGCTCTTTGGAGACGAACCACCCTGTTGTTCGGCCAGTGAGACTTGCAACTCTTTGCCAACAGCCAAAGAACCCGGAAACTTCAAGACTCAAGCCCGAGGCGCAAGGCCGAGTCCTGTTTCCCTGATCGAGACAACACATCGAACACCCTCTTCGCTCCAACTCCACAAGCAACGCATATCACAAACCAAAATTTCACTTCCCTCCGGGCATCATCGTCGCAAGATCATTTCGAGCCATGCTATCACGGCACTTACTTGGAAGTGGTGTTGGAAGTAGTGGTGGAACTGGTGCTGGAAGAGTCTAAGACTGAGACCAAGGATGCGGCAGCCGGGGTTTTATTTTCCCTTTTAGTGTTGCTCTGATAGGGGGGGAACTTAACGTAGTCGGACTTGTACGACGAGTCGCCGGTAGTTCCTGAAGTGGAGGACGAAGAGCCAGCGGTAGCGTTGCTAGTACCGGTGGTAGTACCGCTGGTAGTTGGGTAGGTGTTGTTGCTAGAAGAGGTGTTAAGTGGTTGGTCCGCAAAGACGAGTTGGAAGGGGGTTATTGTGGAGATATGAGGGGGGCAGAGATGTTGTTGAAGGAGGTCAAGTGACGGTCAATAACAACGAAAGGGGACAAAAGGAGCCGAGAAGAAGTAGGGCAATGGGATATGGAAGACACACCCAGACATGTTTGAAGTTGGGGTTTTGTTAATCTGTTGAGGGAACTGTGATTGACAAGTGTTGATATGCCGTGTTGTGTCTTTTTGGTTGTGCTGATGAGTGAGCAAGAAGGAGCAAGTGCTGTCGACCTCCTCTCTTTATGTCTTTTCTGGTACTGTTCCACCTGTCACACTTTCAAGCAAGCAGCTGTCAGGAGCCATGGTCCATGATCCAGTGTCCTGAGCTGTTGTGGTGCTATGGTTGTTGAAGACACATAATCATCAGAGTTTGGGTTTGGCGGTGTAGGTTTGTCCCCAGTTTCCTGTTCCAGCCTGTAAAGGCTGGCTGATTGCGGACTCCGGTGTTGCCAAACTCGAAGCTCCAGACGTGGAAAGATGAGGGATGGAGGTCTGGTTGTCTTACAGCTGCACTTGCGGTTGGAGTTTGGGCAGAGCAATGGTTTGTCTCTTACCTGTTCTCTGCTCTTTTGTTCTTTTCATTCCTCCCGTGCGCATCCTATACTCTCGGCAGGCATGAAAGTCTTCATGTTCAAGCAGTATGGAAAAGATGTCAGGACGGTGGTCTAGATCATTGTGTCCTTCTTCCTCACCTGACGGCGGTGCAGGAAGTCCTGCCCCATAGGAAACACAAAGTCAAATTCCACCGTGCTACAATCAATGTTGGTTTGTTGTTAGCTGTGTTCTTCAAGTGAGGGGCGGTATAAAGACTTAAAGAGCCCCGAAAACCTAGTATCTTCTTGGGCTCAAGGGTTATAGTACCCAGATATCAGACCTGATTTCCCAGAGTATCGCAATTAAACTGCAAGAGGTTGACTGTTATCGTTCTTGCAACATGACGTTCAGCGCTGGAACAGACTGGTTGCCGAATGGGCTTCAACTCTCAGAAAAACAACCTAATTTGCGTCTTTGGTTACAGCCGGTACCGAGGACTAGGGAAGATACTTTTCTTATGGTGCTCCACTTCAAGATTGTACTGGTAGAATCCCTCTACAGAAGAACGACGACGACTTGAAAGCCCTTCTCCAAGTTCCATTCTGTGATGGACAGAACGTGAGTCCCTGGGGACGTGGGCCCCCAACAACTCTTTGCATCGAATGTCCTGGCCCACTGTCGCCGGGATTTGGCGCTCCAAAGCAGGTATTGGAGGGAATAATAGACATGTGGGAAATACCGAATGAACTGTTCGATGCGATCCAGAAGCCTGGATCTTTCCCGCAGTTTTCGCTGTTTGGAAACCAACCGGAACTTGCATATTGGGTTCAGATGGTCATCAGCTCCTGGATGTTATCTAACATTCTTTGGTTCAACTGCTTCCGTCCGCTGTCTAGGTGTGACTCCGCTCACTGACCACTCCCGCAACGTCTTCCAGTTCCGCAGCGTCTTGTCCCAACGGGGTGTTCTTACACCCACATGGAATGCGGATGTGATGAAGGGGAGATTGGACGTTTGGGGCCGGAGGGAAAGCTCTCCGATGAAGTTGGTTGTCATGCTGCTGAACCAGTGCGAGAAACATGTTGAGAATTCCATACAGCAGTACGCTGAGAAGATCGAAGAGATACAAAGATACCTACCCCACCTGGAAGCAAAATCTCCTGCCCCGCGAGGCGTTCTCCCTTCCGAACTATACGCACAATACAGAGACCTCACTATCTCAATCTTTACCTTGAGAAATTCATGTCGTAATCTCATGGAGATTTGCTCTGGGTTCCTGTCGCTTTGAAAGACGCAATCAAGTCCTGGACAGCTAGCCTCATGGATGCGTTGGGTCTTTTGTTGCGTCTTTTGCAGAACGGCATCGAAAGAACACACGCCCGGCTGAAGTTCCACCTCAATAGGATTCATTACCTCGAGAACATACACATTCAGTCCACGAAGAGCATGGCTGCGATGAAGCAACTCTTGTTCTCGGATAAAGATCGCTAAGTGAGAAGAGGGCAGAAAAGAAGGAAGATGACGCATCGCGAGAAAGCGACCGGAATGCTGAGGTTTCTAATTCTCGCATCGGTGCAACAAGGAGGTTAAGGGAAAGGTGATTAAAGGGGGCTGGGGATGGAGGACTGGAGAACATGTTAGAGCTGGCTGGTGTTGAGGGAAGGTACATAGACTTTAAGTGGTGTAGCGTAGACAAAGCAGGCTGGGCACTCTTCACTCGGTGATAGCGAGGACACCGAATGCAATGACAAGATGAATAATCCACGGGCTCCAAGAGAACCTCCACTATTCCCTAGGTGACTGTACCAGTGAAGAAAATGCATGCATTGAAGTGTCCAAGCCTCGCGTTTCTCTAACCTCGAATCCGAGACCATGGTGACCCCTTTTCTTCCTGGCGGTCAAACATTGACACCACAAGAGGCTTAATTCCTCATGACAACTATGGGCATGACGACTAAAGAAAAGAACTCCAGTGTCATGAACTCGTACCCATAGTGGATTAAGTTTGACTAACATGTTTGCAGTGGGCTCTGCTACAACTGTCTGCATTGTCAAGAGGAAGTAACGTCGGTTTGTAATGCATCAAGGCAAAGGATGCATTTGGAAGAGACTCAAAAGCAGACGCATCCTCAAAACGCACACAGCAATAACAAACTTCCACCACAAAGACCATAGTCCTGCTGTATAAAGACCTATCCTCGCACTCTCTCTAAGGCTTCTGTCACTCCTTCCAGCCAGTCATTCTCACCCAACACCATCCGTACCGATCAAAGAGGAACATAACCAAAGCAGACATCATACCCAACTAAAGCAACCAAAACTCACCTCAAACACCAACAATGACCTTCACCAGCACCTTCGACTGGGTCCCCCGCGGCCTTACCTTTACCCCCACCACCCAGGACCCCGACCTGCACATCCACCACGGCGGACCCAGCGACCCCGACACCATCCCGTCACGCTACCGCATCCAAACCAGAACTCCCAACCCCTCTTACCTCACGCCCCCCCCCCCCCCCCCCCCCCCCCTGGATCGAGAGCATGATGAGCATCCTCTCCCAACCCTCCAAATCTCTTATCCTTCTCGAGTCCCGCGGCCCTGAAAACCCGGGCTTCGCGGCCCCCCAGGACGTCATTTACGCTACTGTCAAGTCATTAGAGCTCAAGCGCGAGCAGGTGGGGAGAGTTATCGGCAAGAGCGGGTCGCTGACTGATTACTTCTTCTCTGAGTCAGTATCAGATTCAAGCGTTGAGCTTGCTTTCCGCTGGACTTCCATGCCCGGATGTTATGTGATTTTCATGGGGCGGTTTACGCCGAGACTAGGGATGGGGGCGGAGGGGACAAAGAGGGTGGTTGGGGTTGTTTCTCATCGAGGATTTCTTCCTGTTTCTTTCGATAAAGCTGGTGTGAACACCAGGGAGGAGAAGACGCACGTGATGGAGTCTGACTTGATGGTGGCGCTGGACAAGCATGCCGAGGAACTAGACGAAAACCCGATGAGGGTGTTCACCGTCCTTCTTCAGCTGTGTGTATACCATTTGGATGAAGAGATCCATGAGCTTGGCGTAAGGATAGATGGCACGCCAATGGAGGCTTTTGCACAGGTTTTCAAAGGAGATGGCGCCGGAGATTTGCGGCCTGAGGAAGGCTTGTAATGATCTCTTGGCTATCTGTGGCGGGTATTTGCATGCAGCAAAGATCTGGTGTCAGAAACTGAAGGGGGCAAGTACCCTGACGTACGTGGATGGATTGCGGAGGGATGTTCATGGGATTAGAATGTTGGTTGAACTGCGCTTGGAGAAGTTGTACTATGTTGATGGGGTTGTAGCCGAATGGTGATGGGCGCGGATTCAGGGAGGCGCAACATGTTGATGGAGTGTTGAGTGGTGGATCCGGAGAAGTCAAGTACTTAGGTGACTGGTGACGAGAGACAAGAACAAGAAAGACTGTACCGGAGAGAAAAACTTCATGTATGAAAGCTCGCGGCCACTTGGGCAAGCGAGTCGTGAAATACTGAAATGACTGAGAAGAGTGTCTCGCAAGAACAAACATCGGCAGAGTGTAGTGAAAGAACAACCATAGCGCGCGGAGGGGGTTGTAGAAAATGATCTCCGGGATGATTTTTCTTCTACAAAATGGTCCAGAAAATGATTTTCAACGCAATATAGTCATAGGACCATTTTACACCGATTTTACACTTATCAAGGTAATCTTGGTGATGGTTTCTAAGTTTAAATATCTTGACGGGTATAAATTAAGTCGCCTTGAGATGATTATAAATATAACTTCTTTTATGGTCAAAATTAACCCAAAGAAACATATGATCTCTAGGATTATCTTCCTAGAAACGATCATCGCTTAGCACCTATATTTCAATTATAAAATTATTCTATAATTATTTTATATATGAAATATAAAACTTGCACTGGATCCTTTTACAGTTACGAAAGTATCCCGGAGATCATTTTCTGGAACCCCCTCCGCGCGCTATGGAACTTATGAAAGGTCGCGCAATGGCTGAACTAGGAAAGAACAGCAACAACATCCAAACAGACAAGTATCTATTCCAAAAAGCTGTTAGAAGGGGTAGTAGAGCGATCATTTTTACCATATTTAAGCATGGCCCTCACCAACAGAGGTACATCCGTGACTCCGTGAGACGTCCTCCCTTGATCCTTCCTGCTCCAGATCACAACTCTCGGGTGGAGCTGCTGCATCCACAATGCCAGCGCACAGCACCTTTTCTCAGTCTGTGGGCCGTGTAGGACCTTCCACAACCGAACTTGCTGGGCTGCGGGTGACTGAAGCGTTCGCAAGATCTTTTGATCACGCAGTCTTCGGCGGTCGTATCGGTTGAGTGCCAGTGCAGTGCAGTGAGTGAACTCGAGGTGTCTAGGCCGATAGGTATCGGCCCTGACAATAGGTATCTTCAGTCAACTCTAAGCGGAGCCAAGGGACTTTCCTTCCATCCGCAACTGAAGCCCGAACTGTGACAGTCGTGACATGTTGACAGCTCGCTCACCCTCTCCATCGATCATGATCTTTCAAGAACTTAATCACCTGTCGAAACATCCGTAACCCGGTCAGCGATCAACTCAAGACGTCATCCCAATCTAAAAGCACCCTAAATCTGGCATCCTTCATTCTTGACTTGTCAAATGACCGTTTTGACTACGCGGTGAACCGGGTATTTGGTCCTTTGAAGCCACATACCACGGCAGTGGAGGTTGCAATCGAACACTTCCATCACTTCCATGAAATTAACCGGCAACCGGCAAAATTTGCAAGAAGTCGATAGCTTCGTTCGACTTGCGTCTTGCAACCACGCCGATCCCGGTGTCCTGGGATGTGGTATCCTGAATATGTGGTTTTGGCCGGAGGCAACCTGGTTTGAGGAGTAGGATAGAGGTAGATATTGGCTAAACAGCTTGGTGACATTTGTGATATGTGGTGGGATCTGGCCCATTTGTGAAGAAACTTTGGGAATGATGGATTGATGGTTGCAGATGCTGCAGATGTCAAGTCGTTGGACTGGTGGGAATGAGTGTAGAAAGGTGTGGTTCTCAGCTGGGTCGAGTTGGAAAGGATCAGCGTACCAAGGTGTTGCGCATCGTTAGTTGCTCTTACCTTGCCCCCACGTTGTGAAGGGATCGTCCAGTCAGATGAAAAATGAAGTACTAGTATGTCGCCAGCTTTAAGGCCCTTCAACCGGACTCGGAACGGGGGAAGGAGTAAGCGAAGAATTTGGACGCCGTCGGTGACTTGGGGATTGTGGTCTTCGTTCCTTCGCTCTTGCAGTTTCCTTTTGGTGTTGGAATAACGAACCATGTTGACATTACAGTACCGTTTGAGAACCGTAATTCAGTCCTCCACCACAACTTCCAGGCTGAGAGGCAACCGAAGGAAAGGATGAAGGCAGCTCAGAGAAACCATTGGCGTTAACATCGTCAGCTCTCGCAAAAGGTGATGAACAGAGACTTAGACAAGCGGTTCTCTTCCCCACTGCACACAAGAAAACGTGGAATCGGCATCTCTCCGCACTCCGAAGGTACGACTACCATGTGCCCAACGTACCATCCGACACCCTCCATCGCTAACATGCACAAGTCACCGCCACCTTCAGCATCGGTGGTCGTTGCTGCCATGCAGACATGCAGTGACAAGTTGTGACTGCCATGGTATTCAGTTGCCATTGACCACAGCCAGGTCGCCAGGCCCCCATGTCCTAGCCCGATCGGTTCCCGAGCGGGAAGCAATGCCCCGAGGTATACCAATGCGGAAGGTACCAGTTGTCCAAAAACAGCCACTGCACAAAGTCCCATCTTGGACTTGTGCAGTGCCGAGAGCCGCTAACAGCCGCATGAGGAGGCGTACCAAATTCTCCAGGAACCGTCAAACGATCAGGACATTCGGGGTTCGCAAGGCAAGCATGGAAGGGAATTAGCGAGTGTTGCATTGAAACACACGGCGATGTCACGATGACTAAAATGCCGCCCCCGGAGCAAAACATGCTGTTGAGAGAGTTGCCAAGATGGACTAAATCTGATGGAGAAGGCGGAAGCGTTGCTTGTTGTTGGGCTGTGGTACGGTGGCACTGGTGGGTGCTGAAATGCTTGAGCGGTTGGGGATAGGGAGGTACATTGAATGAGGAAAGACACTGCAGAACCATGGCTTGTAGAAGCATTATGAAAACAAAACATGAAAGGGTGAAACACTCCGCCGCCTAGTAGAGATAACTCTGCCTTCTATCATAACTCGTAGGGGAGCGTACACTACATAATGCGCCGACATCGAGTGTCCTCCGTCTTGCCTCTTAAGAAAAGTGGACCCCTCTGTACCCCAGATTCCGGCCGCCAGCCGCCAACCTCTCCCGGCCAAGACGCCGCGATGACACCCAAACCCCGAACGCTACCACAATATCATGGATATAGCATACCATCATGTAATGACATCGTCGTATTCCTCGCCTCTCACCTGTCTCCGTATCCTCCGGAATCATGAAAATTAACCCATGTCTGTCAAAGACACCCAAGACAACACCCAAAAATGGAGTGAAGGAGTTCCACCAGTCGAGACAAAGGTGGAGGTGCAAAGAAGGTTCGTGGAGCCTCATCATTCGCATTCGGGCAGTGGCCATGGGAATAGGCTGTTTTGCGAGAATGATGCCTTGTAATCAGCCGAAAGAAGACGTTACCACCGAGTGCGCCGAGTGGTCACCGCCCGTCACCGGGGGTACTACCGTTTCGTCGCGTGGCCACATGCAGACCCCCTTGTTCCCCTCGTCCCCCTTGTTCCGCAAACCGGGGAACTTGGATCAAGCAAGACGAAGTTGAACATTGGAACGATGAAAGGGGTCACTGCCATGCTAATGGTGATACTATTGGTAATGGTCAGGCCAGTGGAGGATGAGTGGCCTGGCGGCTAGGACATGTAGCAGTGGCATTGAAGTGGATAGGTGTTCGAGTGGTTCATGGCCGACTATAGACAGCGGTATGCTTGGCATGAAGTCTCGTTGAGGATAAACGTGGCCAGCGCCGCCCTGTTGAGGGTGTTTTTATGATCGACCGCTAACCCGTCAATCCCGTGGATCATCCTCAAGTCAAGTAAGTCCTCTCACAGTACGAGAAGAGGACCTCTTTGATACAGTCTTTGTCAATCACCGCTGTCAATCACTCAGAACCATCAAGATGCGTCAAACAAGCCTCCTCGCGGCGGCTCTGGCCATCGGCGCCCCTGGAGCTGATGCTCTCCTGCGCTTCTCTTGCTCTGAGCTCGTGACTGAACGTCTGGATCCGTGAGTCTACCAACGAAACCACCTTTAAACCTTCCTCACAGCTTTGAACACCACTAACATGCCATATTTCCAGTCTCGTCTTCCCCGGAGCTTCTCAGTCTCCCCATCTCCATCAGATCGTCGGCGGCAACTCCTTCAACATCACCATGGACCACAGCCGCCACGACATTGCCCAAGAGTCTACCTGCACCACCTGCGAGTTCTCCGAGGACTTCTCCAACTACTGGACCGCCACCCTCTTCTTCCGCGCCCGCAACGGCACCTTCAAGCGGGTAGCCCAGCGTCCCAACGTCTTCTTCGACGGCGCCCGTGGCGGCGGCATGTCCGTCTACTACACCCCTCCCTGGGACGGGTCCAAGGCGACCGCCTTCCAGCCCGGCTTCCGCATGATCGTTGGCAACCCCCTTATCCGCAACGAGGCGGCCGCCAACCAGTACCGCCAGCTGACCTTCACCTGCCTGGACGCGCTCGATACCCGCACGGGCGAGACCAAGTCCATGCCCAACCGCATCTGCAAGGAGGGCATCATGGCCAACGTGCGCTTCCCTACCTGCTGGGACGGCAAGAACTTGGACTCCGCCGACCATTCCTCGCACGTCGCCTATCCCTCCAGCGGCACCTTTGAGACCAACGGTCCTTGCCCGGCTACCCACCCCGTCAAGATTCCCCAGCTCTTTTTCGAGGTCATTTGGGACACCAGGCCCTTCAACGACAAGAGCATCTGGCCCGAGGACGGCAGCCAGCCGTTCGTCTGGAGCTACGGTGACTTCACCGGCTACGGCACGCACGGCGACTACGTCTTCGGCTGGAAGGGCGATGCGTTGCAGAGGGCTATGAACGCCAACTGCGATACCTGCGACGGCGTCCTCAAGAGGCAGACCATTGCGCAGGCGAACCAGTGCAGCCAGAAGCAGAAGGTCGCAGAGAATATTGATGGGTGGTTGACCGAGCTGCCGGGTGCTATGCCTATCACCGGCCCGCAGCCGGGAACGGGAAGCGGTACTACCCCGACGACGCCGGGTACGGGTAACGGTGGTGGAAGCTGCACTGTTGCGAAGTGGGGACAGTGTGGTGGTAATGGGTATGCCGGGTGCACGACCTGTGCTTCGGGGTCGACTTGCAAGAAGCAGAATGACTGGTACTCGCAGTGCATGTAAGGTGTGGGAATGCGGTCGTAACGGGGCGCGCGATTTCGGCCCTGCGAGAGGTTGTGCGTGTTAGAAGATGCGAACGAACGTGTCTGGATGGGCTGTACATAGCATAGGAGGAGACAAAGACATAGATAGTATTATACATATTACATACCTCATTCTCGAAGTCT
Source organism: Neurospora cerealis (assembly GCA_009806085.1). Lineage (NCBI taxonomy): Eukaryota > Fungi > Ascomycota > Sordariomycetes > Sordariales > Sordariaceae > Neurospora > Neurospora cerealis. The sequence continues at coordinate 530,039 of RAOY01000008.1, forward strand.
TTCATGTTCATGCTCCAGTTAAACTCAAATCCTCAGTGTTAACAGCGAGACGAGCGTAGATCTACCGTCCAGGTTATCCAGGTTAGCAAGTCATCAATGCCGAGGAATCAGAGAAGCCAGCGTACCTCGAACTCTCCAAGGACTGCGACACAAGCTGCGAATAGAAGCTTTTGACATCGCTCAACGAGATCATGGAGTTGCGCCCTTCCCCTTCCTCCCTTGCTACAATCTCTTCGTGTACCGGGAGTCGCGAAGGCTCCACAACAATGATGCACAGGCTTTTAAGGTTCGAGAGAACAGCCATCCATGTCTTGTTGCCCACATCCGGCCTGTATAACATCGTATTCGACAGCGAAGAAGCAATAACAGAGTGCGTCAACTCCAGGCGTCGGATCGGTAGGCGGTCGGCTTGGGGAAGCCTGCTCAGAAGATCCTCGTTGTCTTCGTCTGCGACAATGCGGAATGTGTTTTCAGAGTAGAAGACGTCGAGAGCTTCGGCTCGGGTCTGGTGGTTCAGTGAGAGAATGGCTGTGGTGTCGTCATCTTGGAGACACTCAAACACGGGTCGACTGCGGCTTAACTCGACGGTGTCGGGCTGGACGACGACTTCGCGATAGATGAAGATGCGGATCTCGAGGGGCAGGTCGAGGAACCCTATTGCCTTGGATTGGGAGGAGGGGAGGAAGCGCGTAGTAGACATGGTCGAGCGACGGTCGTAATGATTTGGTCGAGGGTAACAGGGCGCTAGAAAGTAGATGCGTCTCGGTCTCTCGTAAAATCGTGTTCTGTGAGATGTCGAGGTCGCTGGTGGCCAGTTTCAATACTGGAGGACTGGGCGTAGCCGACTGTTATTTAAGCCATGGCGACTGAAGATGATGGCGGATGAATGACGACGACAGATCGGTCGATGCGGGGCATGATGTAGAGACTCCATCGCCAATGGATTACTGCAAAGAACTTGTGTAGAGGCGGGTGATGCGCCAGTGACCATATCACGGCTGACAATGTCGGAACTTTGTCGAAAGGGGTGGGAAATCCGCAACAAAAAAAGAGAATCATCAAGATGGTCTCGATGGGAGTATGATGGTGTTCCCTTTTGTCCAGGCGGAAGGCAGAGTTGCACGACGGGATTGGTCTGCCCCGTGTGTGACGTAGCCGGAGAAGGTTTGCGATTCCGCGTACAGTATGCGTATACCGCATGCACATGCGGAAGGTGCCCTTGGGGTACATAAATCCCCTTAACTGGCTGCCTATCGTGGTTGGTTCGGTGGTGTAAATGGTAACATCCCTGAGGTGGAATGATTCCACTTCTGACCGAGGTCCTGGAGGAAGATATTGGTTCGAATCCAAAACGGACCACACCACACTTCTTTTTTTGCACTTTTTTTCGACTCGTGTCTATTGTTGTTTCTCTACATCCTGATCGAAATGGTGGCGTTCTTTCTGGGAGACAAGCAAATACCGTTCGTTGGTAGTCATATCGATGGTTTAGGTAGTTGTTCAGGTGCAGGTAAGGTAGGTGGTAGACCATGCGATATGCACGCAAATGAACCGCAAAACATAGGGAAGCAAACAACCCCAGTGCAAAACTGCCGGCCAGGACGTCAATTCTATCAACCTACGATCATGGGGGCCTCATTCCTTTTACCGCAACTGTCAGCCGGAAATACCTGTGCAACCCTGGAGATCTCTTCCGTGCCGTCGTGCAACATTGTTTCCTGCAACGGGAAGCACTTCACCAACCAGTCGGGCCGTGTCACCTCATTTCATCAGCCGGCATGTGCTACGGTTGGCCACTGGATCGATTGGCTTTTCTCTGCGCTTACGCCCCCAACGCCCTCTGGTCTGGTCGATGTCGATCTCATACCTGGTTGAAGCCAACCTTCAGGTGTGCTAATGCGGCTGCTTGGTCTAATGAAATTGAAACATCCCCTCGGAAACCATCATCGGTTTCGAGATCAAGTCGCTTTCTCCGGAGAACTTGGGTTCAAGGCGGAAGACATAACTTCTCGCTGCTGTCAGCCAGGGATTGGCATTGCGCAGAACTAACTGAAACGAAAGTGAGTTGACATGGTCCAAGACTTGAAACTCCCGAAGAAACTAAGCTAATAACTAAGGAAATGTATGAATGAATGACAGGTACCCACGACGGCTAGCATAGCAGGCCTGCTATGCTAGCCCATGGAGTTCGGTGACAACAAAAGGGGGCCCCTTAAAGATCGCACTTCAGTCAAGACAGCACGTAGAATGTACGCTCCCTGTACCTTTCCACATCTCGACGTTCCAAATCCCAATGACACATCTTCTAAAGTTCCTCCTTTCAAGTTTCACGGAGCCACGGGAAACATGTTCCTTCTTGCTCAAGCCCATCCTGGGCAAGAGGATCATCTTAGTCCAATCTAAGGGCAAGGGGCGCCCCACCATCCTCGTCGTCTGAGGAATCATCCACAACTCGAGCCCTTTCCAAGCAATAGCCCGCCAGGTATGTCTCGATGTGCAAAGCAGCGAAGCGCTTCGCTTTCCATCGTCACGGAGCACGGCGGAACTGAAAACATCCCCTTATGATCCAAGTTCGTCATGAACAATGAAGGTAGACAAGTGTAAAAACTCAAGTACCAACACCAACAGCGGCCAGCTCCCAACCAGCCGCCATGATATGGGATGTTTGGCACATTCCGTGCGTCAAACTCGAATGCTCATAATATGACCCTTGAGCTTGTTGACTGCAGTTCAAGACAGAAAACGGTTGGACCATGGTTAAGTCGTAAGATCCTGAGATGCAGATTCTTCCGCTGAGGACTGGATCCCGGAGACGATCCACGGAGAAAACGGGACCAATTTCTCCCCAACAAGTGTCTTGAGAAGTTTCTAGGCAATACCGGTGACCTGTCTACTCCATGTGCTTATCGCATTTGCCGTCTTTGATGAGACCAGATACGAGGTGGCAGAACCTCGTAAGATCCAGCCTTTTATTAGCAGAGTCCATAGGTGAGAATGCGGACCGACTATGAAGGTGAAGTATAGAAAGTGGTTGTATCAAGCCTCAATCCGACCAGCTTCCAACCAGGCGACAACTGCACAACACGGAGAAGCCCAAGACGTGAAGCTTGTAAAGAGAAAGGAAGAAGGACTCAAGGAGTACCCAGGTGATCCAGGCTTGCGGCTGGCTCTTGGGCTTGGCTGTTTGGCCAATGCCAGGCCAATGTGGTTCCTTTAGCGAAAGGTATTTTGAGACCTATGCTTTCCAATGCCCAGAGTACCCAAGCAACTTGAGTTTACCTTGAGAAGGATTGTCATGTCTTGATGAGGTGGGTGTCAGGACGTGTAACAAGGAAAAGTCCCCTCAGGTAGGACTCAACTTGAGGTTAGGGTTGACTTAGAGTCAAGTCCCAGCGGCTCACGCTGGATTGGTGGGCGCATAAGGTGATCGGGCATATCGCAATGGTCTAGATGAGTATGCAAGCAGATTGTGCCATCTGGCGCTCTCTCCGGACGTCCAAATTGGTAGTGCGTTATGTGTTTTGTGCGCTTGACCGTGTTTCCATTCTGGAAGCTTGGGGTCGATGATGCCAATTCGAGATTCCGACTTGCCGCTGGGCTGCTGCGGGGCATCTGACAGTACTGTGACCCCTCCCATTGGGTATAACGAGCAAGATTCCAGCTGTCAGAGCGAGCGCCACCTGCGAGCTTTCTTGGCCTGTGCGCAGCTGCTTTCCATCTTTGCACTTCTCTCCCTTGCTTCTTCCGTTCCCGAAACAAGAAGCCGCCGACATTGGATGCGTCAACAACGAGTTCGGGCAACAGCGCACAACATCCACTTTTAAATCAACATATCTTCCCAGGGATGACTTCCAATAGAACGAAGCCAAAGCTGAAGTTTGGTGCAGTGTCGATGAGAGTGATTTCACGACATGGCCCGTGCGCCCAAGGTCCCGACATCCATTTCTGGACTGTCGGTTGCAGCACCTTTCGCGAACGGTGTTTTTACATTCCACGTCTGTTCACGGATTCCGCCCAAATTCCGGCCGCGCGGTAACCATCTCCTACCAAGTGCCTTCGATCATCCTGGAATCAGGTCTTCGGGCGATGAAAGCTGGCTGAAGGGCTCTTTGCGATTGTCCGTTCGCGGTAGTACCCGACTCCTGTGCCGATTTCGCTTCTCCCAAACCAGAGTTCGCTGGTAGCCAGAGGCATACCACACCGTCGTCGTTGCCCTAGCCCATCGTGTCCCGACGTTCACTCCTCATGCTGTCTGTCACGGTCCTCGGATATTTTACTTGATCACTTTATGGCCATGCGAGGGGCGCCGCTAGTGCAGCCGCCCTTTTCTCGTCTTTCAGATCAGTCAAGTAATGGCTTCTTCACAGCTTTGACCCTAACCCTCATCAACATCGAAATTGTGATGACCGCCCGGGGAGGTCAAAGCCATCGTCATGTCCCGAACAATGGTGTCGATCTGGTTTACATCTGCCGTCTACCCGCTGGGTTTCCGACCATCATGTGCGAGATCCCAGATCCGGGGGACGGGAAAGATGCGGCGGCTCAGCTTTGTCCTTGCATGCCAGCCACCCGGGCCACCAACGGTTGATTCACAACAACCCAATTCAGGGAGCATGCCAGTCGCCATGTAAACATTGCCAAGTCCGTATATACCGACCAGTATATACAACTGATCGCGCCCGACTCCGTCACGATTCCTTTGTTCTGGGAAACTTGGCTCTTGCATCGTCCTCGTCGGTTGGGTGTTGTCGTTGTGTGACGTACTAACCCCCCAGGAACCCCCTTTTTACACTCGTTGATCCCCTTTCACATCACCAACTAGTCACTCGTTGCTTCATCCCCAACACCCCATTGTAATATCAATATGCGTTTGCTTCCACTTCTAGGCGGCTTGTTGCCCCTGCTCGGCCTCGTTGGTGCCGCTCCAAGCTGCAACCATGAGTGCAACCGTGCTTGTTGGACATCCCGGTTGAACGTCAACACGGACTACGAAAACGAATGGCCCGTCACTGGGGTTACACGGAAAGTAAGATTTCCCGAAGTTTGTTCAAGATTGGCAAAGGTTCCCACAAGCTGACACTAGACACTACAGTTCGATTTGGAAATCACCGAAGTGGATGAATGGGTTGGCCCAGATGGTCACATCAAGAAGGGAGCCATGCTCATCAATGGTGAGATACAGCCAACGCGCCTACAATTTTTCCAATGCTGAACTGCCTGCTAACACGAAATCCAATAGGCGGCTATCCAGGGCCACTAATCAAGGCGGACTGGGGCGACAGGATCGAGGTCACAGTCACAAACAGGCTTAAGGTCAACGGGTTAGTCCGTCTTTCCAACGGCACTACGAGCCATTGACACTGACAATTTTTAAAGTACCTCCATGCACTGGCATGGCTTCCACCAACTGAACAGCAACAACCAAGATGGCGTGGCAGGGGTCACGGAGTGTCCGATCCCTCCTGGTGACAGCAGGGTCTACTCGTTCCTTGCAAAGCAGCATGGGACTTCCTGGTTCGTTCACATGTCACCCCGGGTGTCTACATATCCGCTAATCATGATCTGCTTCCAGGTACCACTCGCACATCTCCTCGCAATATGCCAACGGCATTGTTGGCCGAATCCAGATCAACGGCCCTTCCTCCTACCCGTACGATACCGACCTCGGCGTCTTCCCCATCAGCGACTGGTGCTATGACTCCGCTGAGCACATCATTGATCGGATGATGGACCCCAACGACCCGTTCCTCAAGGGTGTCCCCGGATCTCCTCCGCCGAGTAACAACATCCTCTTCAACGGCATGAACGTCGCGCCCAATGGAACTGGAGGCGGATATGCGAGATTGAAGTTCACAAAGAACAAGCGTCATCGTTTCAGGCTGGTCAACACCTCGGCTGATAACACCTTTGTTGTTTCGATCGTTGGCCACAACATGACGGTCATTGAGACGGACTTTGTCCCCGTAGAGCCGTACCCGGTCCGCCAGCTTTACCTCACCGTTGGCCAGCGCTACGATGTCGTTATCAAGGCCGACCAAGAGGTGGACAACTACTGGCTCAACGCAACCCTGTCTTCGACTCCCCTATGCGGCGTATCGCTCAACCCCCATCCAGCTGCCATAGTCTCGTATGAAGGCGCCGATGAGTCCAGGCTTCCCACTAATCGCGGTCTACCTGCAATCGAACAGTTCTGTGAGGATGACGTCTCTGCTAAGCCCCTAACATCGAGGACAGCGCCAAAGGCAGACTTCACCAACACCAAGGTGGATACCCTGTCTGTGACCCTTGACGTGAAAGAGGTGAACAAGGGCATCTCCAAGGTACTTTGGGCGGTTGATGGCTCGGCCATTGATGTCCAGTGGGAAAAGCCGACGTTGGAGTACGTCGTCGAAGGGAACTTTACGTTTCCGAGACAGGCGAACATCATCAAGCTGCCAGAAGCTGCCAAGGTCTGTTTGTCTTGAACACCTTACCATGCACCACTGTGTCCCTTGCATTGACGATCCGGAGCTAACGTGGGAAACAGTGGTCCTTCTGCGTAATCCAAAACAACTCTCCCGCGCCGCATCCCATGCATCTCCACGTGAGTTCTTTTGATCCCTCCTCCCTTGCTCTTACACCTCCGCCGTACCCGAACTAACATCAACCCTTCCACGCACAGGGCCACGACTTCCTAATCCTCGGCCGCTCCCGTTTCACCGCCAACCCCCTCGTCGACCCCGGCCGTCCCATCCTCTTCGACCCTGCCGTCGATGGTCCCCATCTCAAGTTCGACAACCCCACGCGGCGCGATACCACGGTTCTCCCCCCCTTTGGCTGGCTTGTCATCGCCTTCGAGGCCGGCCGCAACCCTGGTTCGTGGGTGTTCCATTGCCATATCCCTTGGCACATGACCCAGGGACTCAGCGTCCAGTTCCTTGAAAGGGTCGATCGGATTAACTGGGTCATGCCGAATTTGATGCCGGATTTGAGGATGAAGTGTGATGATTGGAGGGATTACGCTAATAAGGATCCGGGATTTAAGATGAGGAAGATTGATTCGGGGATTTGAGTTGAGTGGTGAAGTTGCTGTGGGCTGGCAGGGAGGTCGAGGGTTTTTCTTCTTGTGTATGCTCTGCTTGTTGTTGGGTACTTGGAAGGTTGGAAATTTATACGAACATGTGAGCCGCAGGCATCGCCTTCAGAACCAAACCTTGCCCACAGGGGTCTTCGCTGGTGACTTTGCACTGCCTAGTCCTAGTCGGCACTACTATATTTGCTCATTCATCATCCCCCGGATCAACTCTCCATGGAAGAAAAACTCTTCCAATTCCCTCATGTCGCGCAAAACCCCAAGAGAACCCTTTACCAATGCCGATGGTAGAGGGGATCTTGACGAAGGCCGGATCATCCAGTAGCCTTTCTTTGGGCCACCCCAGTTGGTCAACCAGTGTGCGACGCGAGACGATTACATAGTTGTGAATCTCCATACGGTACATTTCGTGCTGCTCGGTAAGTCTTCCAGGGTGGTGAACCTCCATACGTCCCGCTTCGTGCTGATTGGAGATGTACAGCGAGGGCTCCAGTCGTACTTTCAGACTGCACCACTTCCCACTTTTGGTACGGATCTGCACAGTCGAGAACTGCTGATGTTCCTGTCTCACAATTGTTTGCGTTGGGTGTGATATTGTTGGCCGTAAGACCTCAAGCTCGACCTCAGAGCTGGATGGCTCGTGGTTTGGACTCGCGTCATCCAGAGTGTGACCGTGGATGGTGGATATGGAGTGAGAAGTTCGAACGCTCAGGGCGGAGTCACGACTTAAGGATGCCCGAGAGCTCCCTTGAGACACAGCTGGCACATGGCCCGTTTCCACCATCGATTCTGCAAGAATACTCAGATTGTCTGTGTTTACCCGACTGCCTCGTATAGTAGTACTTGAAGTAGTCGAAGATATACTAGCAACAGATTGTCTGAGGCTGTTGACAGCCTTATTGCTGGCCAGATAGAGATGGTGCCCATGTGCCCTTGGCGCCGGGAAATCCTTCGCGCCGCCCTGGTGCGTTATCTGCGGAAGATGATGTCGAAGCCCTCGTATCTCTTCTTCCAGTCGTGACCTCTTCTTGCAGGCCGCTTCTGTTCACTGTGAGCGGTCCATCCTGGTCATGAAAACGAGTGCCCGGAGGTCTTGCTGCTGTATTGCTTCGAGGTGGATGATGTTCATCACCAGATGTAGGCTTGTCTTGAGTCTTTCGATCATGGGATCGAGGTTGTATGTCTTGGGACCTAGCGTGGTCTTCCATTTGAATGCCGTGACCACACGGCGGCCAAAGTTAGGGAGGGTCAGGACCCAATTTGGCCCGGTAAGTGCTGATCCGAGGAGATACGCCAGCCTCGCAACGCTGTTCACAGCGGCAATCGCCTCTAGAACTTCCATGTGTGATCATGCGGCGGGCGACGTTCCGCAAAGACCCCAATTGAGGCTGAAGAGATATGAAATGAAGGAGGAGCAGATGTGAGGAGATTGATCCGTAAAGGAATAGAACCTCATGCATCAGTTTGCAATGTGCTGAGAGCCTGAACGTGAGCCTGAAAGGTCGAGGAAGGAGCAAATGCTGTGTGAAGAGGCGAAACACTAGCGCCTCATATTCTGGTGCACTTGCCTTCTCCTATTTCCTAGAAAGGCCGTGACGTGTACGGGTGATGTGGGCGTTTAGCTTGGCTGGTTAAGAAGTAGCGAATTGACAAAAGGGAGCAGTTGCCCAACCAAAGCAACTTCCAAACAAATGAAGCCAATGGCAGGGCATTTGGGATTACGGCCGCATGTTAGCCAATCGTGGTGGGTTTCGTCTCCATGGACAGCTATAGATGGGAAGGCGATAACGGACTGTGCCCAACTCGATCTTGCCATCTTGAACAGAAGAACAGCGACATGCATGAAAGAAAGAAGTGGTCATGGTGTCAACGCAAGGAAGGTTTGGAACACGTATGCTATCCCCGTTTTTAGTTTCCAAGGACAAAGGAAAGAGTACTGTAAACAATGAGCGTAATCCTGACGGGATTGTCAACCTCAATACTGTCTTCCCCCACATCCCCATTTTATTCGTCTCTCTCCATGGCACTTCCTCACTTTAATCCCTCCGACGCTACGGCTTCAGAACAACATTTTCTTCACACGGCATCTCCCGACAAATGATGCATTTCACTTTCGGCTTGTCCACGACCAAGTCTTCCCAATCATCAAGACCTGGCTGTTTCTTCCACTCGGTATCGACCGTCCCAATGCCTCTTACATCGCGGTGCTCGTCATCATAGGGGAATGAAAACTCACTGTTGAACCACTCGGCAGTTCCTCTCAGCATCAAGCTCTCCAAGTAGCTCTCGGAAATGAGACCACCGTATGGAACTTCTGCACCTCTCACCCCATGTCTGTTGCGAATTTCGAGGTTTGGGTCGAATCTCACGCGCTGCTTAACCCAAATGCTATTGCCCTGTTGAACAAGGACCTCTTCAACAGTGGTGGGTTGCCGTGGTCGGGGTGATCTTGATCTTGGCCTGTACAATTCCCCGCCAACCTGCCCGCCAAGGTACTGACCGTACTGGTTATAAACCCCGTTGTTCAATTCGTTCCCGGGAAGAGGCTCCAACGGAGGCGGTTCCGGGAACTCGTCCTGTTGTGGAATTGGGTCCGGCTGAAACACTGGAAGAGTATGGAACTCTGGCAACGGACTGGGTTGTGGGCCGGGCATCGATATTGGTTCTGGTTCTGGTTCCGGTTGATGAGCTGGCGGTTGTGGTTGTGTCACAGCATGCCGAGGTTCATGGTCTCCGTATATGGAACTCGTCTCATCGGAAACGGGAATCACAACTTGAACGTCTTGTTGGGGAGGGAAAGCAGGTGGCTGTTGCGTCTGAGGAGATTGTGGTGGTAATGGAGCTAAGTCCCGTTCGGCTTGCTTGGAGCTACCATACGAAGTATTGCGGCTCGAGCTAATGTGGTTCGAGGGGTTGCGGTTTGAGGTATTTCCGTTCGTGGTATTGCCGTCCGTTGTGCCCGTGTTGCGATAACAATGAGGGCAGATGGGAGCACCTGCTGGCAATTCGCTGGGTGGAGGCACCCAATGGCGGGAGTCAACATTCAGGATTGGCCTTTTTGTCAACTGCGTGAAGTCAAACCGAGCAGGCAGGCCCGTACGAGGAACTCGGCCTGTCCGAGCCATAGTGTAGGCGAGGTAGCAGATGCCTGTGGCCGAGCCACCCTCGCCGTTCATTTTTGCCTGTTCTGAGAAGTTTTTTCCGAGTTTGCCAATGGCTTCGATGTGTTTCCCAATCACTTTTCTGAGTTCCTCGCTGCAGAGGTGTGAGTTAGCATCGGACAATTGGGTCGTCGATAGGGAATACACTCACATCTCATTGAGCCTGGATCCGCCGCGGGAGGCACCCCCGTTTCGAGAAAGAACTTCGAGTTGGATAACCGCGATGATCAGCTGCAAAGTCGACTTCAGCTGTTCCATTCTTGGTAGGAGAAGCTCGAGCTTTGGCTTCCTGGTATTCTTCCATCTGTGGGCGGCATAATACCGAAGAGCATAGTTCGCTTGGTCGCCGAAGTTCGATTGCAGTCTCCTGATCTTATCCTTCTGCTCCTTGATATCCTTGTTCAAATCGACTGCTTCTTGCTCCATGTTTTCCAACACTTGCCGATCACGCATATACGAAATGACTGCTAAGCTGTCCTGCGGAAGACGAAACTTGATCGAGTACTGGGCCGTCTCGATCAAATCCCCGAATGCTCGAAAAGGCAAAGCATCAGCCCTCATCTGCTTTCCGATCTTCTTTGCATCTTGGGCGAGTTCAACGATGGTCTCGACAATTTCGTATGCGACTACAGCAGTTGATATGATGGTCGGCACGCTTTCGAGGATGCCCGCCATTGTAAGGAATTTGGGTATCAAGGAACAACGAAGTTTGACGAAGGGAAACGAAGAAATGAGATCAAGAGCGACTACAGCACAAGTAACATGACAGATCATGAGCCTTGGCTGGACCTTTTAAAGTCCATGATGTTTTCACAATCGTTTTTCAAAAAATGCATATCATGCGAATGAACAAGAACCCAGCCGACTTGCTGAGCCAGAGGATGAATCTCAAAGAGCCTCAAATTTCGTGTTCGCGTCCTTCCAGAGGCTATTGGCACTAGTAAAGAGGGTTCGGTATGTGTTGTCAGTGCATTTGCATGTGCGCTCGAAAAGAGTTGGCAATGGCTTCGTCCTTCGCTCCACGAGCCCACAGAATCGGCCTGTCAAAGGTGCAGCAAGCTGTTGTGCGATCATGTTCATCCTTCCAATCCGGGATAGCAGCCAAGCAGTGTTCATGCAACTGTATGTCGCACCGTGGCTTTGCAGCAATGTTCAGAATGTTTTGCATCGTCGTTGGAAAGAACACTGTGGGCGGCCGTCGATCGTCAGATCCTTATAGGGTGAGACACTGTCAGCTGGTGCAGGCTAGACAGGTCGCTATGGTCCGGTCCGACGCAATACAACATCTTTAATGTAAAGTTATCATGACGATTCCCTCGATTGGGTAAGGTTCAGGACCTTTGCAGTGTTCTACGGCCCTCTTCAGCTGAGCTAGGGCTTTTTATCACCTTTTTGCAGGCCGGAAAGGGAATAGTGATAGCCCACTTTGGACGCTTTGTGCTTGTGGTGGCATCGAGGGCTTTGATAGTGACTAAGCGGACGATCCCTGTTGGAGCCTATGTCGTGGTTTGAGGCTCCGTTATCTTTGGCCATTGCTCTTTCTTGAATCTCTTTGAGCCTCAACAAGACGATGATGCTTTGCAGCTCTGGCACGTTTCGATCGTGCTTACTCACTCTCATTGTCACCGGACTCTGTAGGAGAGAGTGCGCAAGAAAACCCAACCGTAGTTGTCCACGGAGACATGGTTTTCAGGACATCAAAACGGCTTCTTGATGTCAAAATACCTAGTTGAACCATGAGCGGCACTGAACGGCAATCGCCGCAAATTGTTGCCTATCAATCGAGCGTAAACACTGCAAATGCAAGCCGCCCCGGATCTTCTCATGCACCCTGCGGATCCTTGGGCACACATGCACTGTGCACGTTGCCCGTTGCGAGGTTGTTGTCGTTCTCCCGCGTTCCCACTAAGCTACAGTGGTGGATGATCAGTAAACTGCCCGGCATTGGACGACGGGATGCACTGGACGATCCGCTAGCTACAACTGGAATTCCATCCTTTAGTGGACGTCCCTTTTTGGTCAGCGCGATGCAACTTTGGCTCGGCTTTAGTTGACCTCCTCAAGCCCCCCCAGAGAATGCATCCAACTACCACTGGCCAAGTGTCAGAGGCCGAAAGGGGGCTGTGCAGTAAGCAGCCTCGTTTTGATGGAGGTAGGAAGTTCGTAATAGTCTGTAGAGGTAGCTGCCTGCCAGGGGCAATGACGGCTGTCGGATTAACGGAATGCCGATATGAGGCCCAGATTTCAGTGAAAGTGAATGCAGCAGTTCCTGCCTCGGTCACTGATACCCCGGCATGTTCAGCTGCATGGCATTCACCCAATCACCATCTAGCGAAGACACAAACAGGAACCCCACTTCCTGGGCCTCAACCTGTTGTTGCCTGCGCCTTTCTCTTCTCCCATTACAAACTCACACGTCCTCTCACCACTTTCAAATGGCGCGCACAAGAAGAACCAGACAGCCTGCTCCTGTCCCACCGAGACGTTTGCTGCGGGAAACCCCCTGGGCGATCCCCCACATTTGGGATGCAGCCGACCTGCCAGCCCAATGGCCCCCAGACTCGTCCCCTGTATACAATCTCGACCAAGTGCGTACGACGCCATGGGGACTGCAGGGAAGATATCATTGTGAGCATAAACCTGGCGAGCACGAGTATATCTGGCTACCCTCGTTCTTCCTCGAGTTGACGCCAGATTCTGGCCTGGTTCCCGGTCTCCAGATGGTGCGTACCTTCCGCGGTCGCTGGATACGGGATCGCAAAGTTAGAAGGAACATGGGCAGCATTAATGGGTACCGGTACGTTTTAACAGTTGTTCAGTTAACGATCCTTCCGAGAGCCGTAGCGTCCTGTCCCGGACTCTCAACGTTTGAGATATTTCAACGGTTAAAGATGTTTGGCCAACGGTTAGCAGCGTTGTAGAACTATTGAGATGTATTGACCGTAAAAAGCTTCCATAGACGCCCGTTAAGGAGACCCGGCGCGCCGCCTGAACCGCTGTCGCTTCCACAGGACTATGTGATGCAGGCATACCCCCTCGAGCACGAACATGTCGCATGCACAGCGAATCTGGACATGGCTGATGTGGCCGATGCCATCATCAAGCCGTGCCAGAGCGGCAGAGGCCTTCAGCCTCCCCCAGCCGGTATGCTCGACAAACTGCCCGCCGAGTTGCTTAGAATGATCATTGAGTATCTCGTACCGACGGGCTGTACGTACAGCTTCTTTATGGCCGATAGAAGAAACAACTACCCGGAACCTCGATCGTTCTGTTCTGTAGTTCATCAGATGGTGCCTGTCTGGATATCAAGGAAAGGCGATGACCAAGACATCAAGGAGCAGATCGCTGACTATATGGACCAAGTGGCATCAGAGTCGGAGAATGACTCCGACCCGTACTTCTCGGAGAACGTAACTTACGGGGAAATGTCCCAAGAAGAAAGAAAGGAAACCATCCAAAAAGGTTCTGCGCACATGGCCCTCGCAAGCGTCAACCGGACCTTCCAAGAACTCGTCTACATCAGGTTCTACGGGGGCAACACCTTCGTCTTCCACCTATCCACCTATCCTTTCACGCGGATTGACCTCGAATCACGGGATCTCGGAACCCGCTGGCTCTCCTGGTCCCGCGTTCTCACCCGCAACGTATGGCCTCTTGGCCCTCTCGGTCCTATCACCGCCCTCGCGGCAAGATATCTTGGAGATGCCAAACTCAGCATCGTTGCGCCATCTGAGGACACCAGTGATGCAGAGGCCATGGCATACCTCGCCCAGGTGGTCGACTCTGCCGTCAGTCTTCTTGTGCCGACGGACCCGATTTCTGAAGAACAACAGAAGCGACAACGACCAAATATATCCCTCCATTTACAGTTTTCGAGCCCAGCCCTTCACGTTAAGGAAAAAATCGTCACGTTGCAAGCTGGAGTCAACCGTGTCACGAGAACGATGGATATTGGGCCTGGCACATGGAGCGGATTCGCAGGTCAAAGGTTGGAGCAACCGCCGGCTGAGAATAAACTGGATCTGGTAATGCAGCCGCTACGGAAGCTAAGAGGTCTAGTCAAGGACATGTGCGCCCATGGCTATGAGATTCCGGTGGATTTCTTAGACGAAGTTGGGCTGGTTTGTGTAGACAAGGCAAAGAGGAAACCACCTTGTTACACCCCCCACTACTCTCATGCCTGCACGTGTACCCAACGTGGTGCACGTACGTGTCCTAAGACGTTCCCCGAGAGCGGCGTGCCCACACTAAGATGGCAACTTGAGGCTATGGAGTGGAAGTTCTTTAGAGCTATAGAGAGGTTGGAGAGGAGATACCCTAGGCGCACCACCACTTTTCCTGCCCCCACTACCAAATCTACTGGCACTAACCCCGTCATATACATCCCTTCCCCCCACGGCCTAGGTCCGTGGTCGCCCTAGGGCGATAGTTTCCTGCCTTCCCAACTCGTCCCCCTCGGGTACAAACTTTCGGTAAAACCACTGCGTCCGAGATTTAAGGTGTTGCTTAGACGGTGCCTAAGACTCTGCGACTTTAACACCCGCTTCTTCAACGAAGGAAATGACAATTCAAAACTTTGTCATACGTATATCCAACTCAATTCAGCCTGTCACGGCACCAAAATGTTGCACCCTCGCCGTTCTAGTACCGCCGCGCCGCCGAAATGGTCAACTCTCCAGTCATGTCTCCACGTGTCTCATGTACATAGTCTGGGAGCAGAGTTTTCCACTGCTCTCTTCTGATTTTTATCTCTTCGTGCGATAATACGTCTTTTCCAAGCCTCTTCTGGGCCCGTATCGTGGCACCGCTTTTTCAAAGGATGATTTGTATGTACCCACTCCCTGGCCTTCAAAAGCTTCTCGTCTTTCCTCATCCGGGTATCCCCTAGTTCTCGTTCGCCTTCTTCTATTCCTTGACCTTATCCTTTCTCTTCCACTTCTGAACGTCCGTGTGGTCTTTTTTGTCATCATCCCCGTCATTGTCATTATAGTACAGTGATGTAACAAAAGCAGAAGTGTGGTACAGAAAACATCTGGTTCCCTCCAGAACCTTATAGAGTAGAGGCAGCCTAGCTAGTTCTTGGAGGTCCGCGGAGGCCCGGCCAGGGACTAAGGTTTTTAGAACCTTTGTTGCCCGTCCAGTATATATATATAAGCTCATTTGGGCCCTGGCTTAGATATCGCCAAGTAAACAACGCGCACGCATCTATCAATGGTAGGGAATGATCCATCATTTTTCTATGCGTTTTCACCGCTAACCGTGATACAGATGGCCGATGCAGCGACCCCACCCAGATGTGCACCCCCAGATGGATTATTTACAGGGCATTTTACAGCGCACTTTACAGGGCACTTAGCGCCACGGTCGCATGCACCCGTCGGCTAGGGGGCATGACAGTCTGGGCAAATGCTTGAAATATTGAAATGCCCAGATTTCTGGGCGAAATTTATAAAAGAATACGGTTGACATGTTGCGATTCGCCAGGGTTAGGGATATGTATGGGGGAAAAAGTGGGGGTCCGTACAAATAGATTTTTCGGTCCGTACAAATAGATGCTCTCTTAAATAAAGCCTTAATACTATGTAAATATTACGAGATTATTGCTTTTTTGTATTTAATACTAGAAATTATTACTAGATAACTTCTATTTAGTACCAGAAATTATTACTAAATAATTTAGGGCACCGCTTTAATGTAGCGTACTATGTTGTGATTTGGTGTACTATAATGTTTAAAATATTGAAAATACTAAAATTTCTATAGGAAAACGGCTTGTAATTATAATAGTTGATATATGATGCGGTGTTACGAACTTAAGCGACACAAGGGCTGACCAAGCCGTCGGGACGCGACAGCCTGCTGAAAGGCGGTCGAGTGTAACCTCAGACGGGGATTGGACAGAAGGGCGCTCACTGCAAGAGAGTGCTCACAGTGAGCCACTGCTCACGGTGAGCAGAAGGACATCGTGAGCCAACACAAAGAATACAGGAAGTCAGGCAAGCGTGCCAGATATAAAGGGACGACTGGAGAACTCAGATTGTCAGATAGTTCGACAGTAGTCAATTGATCATTATCACCGAGACTAGTATAACGCTACCATACTTGCTGTGAACCTTTTGGCTTCACCGAACGTCTACTGATAGTCACTACCTTCAGCTATCCCACTTAGGCAGATCAGACTGCCGTTCGTCACATGCGGCAAGGAAAAAAATGGTACGCGTAGACAAAAGGGGTGGTACGGGAAGTCAAGCTCTAAAATATTCCTCTTATTCTGATCATTATTACGCGCCTAAATTTACTGGTGAATGGGGGGAGGAGTGGAGGGGGGAGGGGGGGGGGGGGGTGGGGGAGGGAACGCTCGGTTCTTCAAGATACTCACTAACCCTTCCTCGTTCGGCCGTGTTGTCATGAGAGGTTGTATATCATAAGATCGTCATTAACCATGTCACAAGTTTCCTACAGTCCTTATCAATCCAAGGTCCTATGACCGGCTGGCATTTAAGGTACGTGGCAAAAGGAAGATGTTGCAATTGTATTCAACTAAGATATCCAGACACTAGTAATGAAATTTGCGTAAGATAAAGACAGCTACTGAGGAAATAAAAAGGAAAAAAAAAAGGTCGTAGACAAATTTTGACAGGTGTTGAAGCTTTATAGGAGATTATTGCCGAAAATTTTGGCGTCATAGGCGCGTGTAAGACAAGCGGTGGTGCGCATACACAGTAGAGTTCCCTGAAGACAAATGACAGCAGGAGCCAGGAGAAAATGATAGACAATGAGACGAGGAAATGGCGGAAGGTTCGGTTCCTCCTGCGACTCCAGAGGAGAGTAAAAGCTTCAGTTACCAGTGTAATAATATTCATCGTACTCGTCTAAAGGTTTGAAACATTCCCCCAGAGGGCTTTTCAGACCCTTTTTCAGACGAGTGCTTTGCCAATGAGTCCTTTTCCGAAGAGTGATCTCAGCTGGGGTGAGTCCTCCTTTATGATCGAAGTGATCGTCATTATTCCATCCACTACCACTCATATCGACCTCGGGCATTATCCAGATCCGGCCTCCAAACCTCCCCCACGGCTTCCCATAGCACTTTATCTGAATTGGTACTTTATCGATGTCCACCATATCCTCGTAAGCTGTTCCCTTCTCTTGTGCATCCACATTGTAAGTTGATTGTGGTTCCGGTGGGAAGCCATGTCTGGTGCCAATGACAGCGAGATCACCATCATGTTCATGGTATAGAAGAGGTGATGAAACGCAAAGCGAACCGCCCGAAATCTCAAAGTCGCGGATACGCACTTTGGCGTCATAGGTATTTGTCCGGATGTCGACGTTCCCGCCCTTGATAACAAGGCTTCGGACTTGGATGTAAGCATGTAGTCCTCGTGCTTGTATGCAGCAATATCCACCCTCAGCTATTAACGTTTCAATGCAGATTTCCTGACTTTCCCCCAATACAGTCAAGTAGAGAAACCCGACCTTGACAACAAGCTCCGATATGCGAACTCCAGAGCTGTCCCCGCGAACTTCCAAGGACATTGTTCCGCCGTTCATGCAGAGCCGATGGACACGCAGCGCTGACTGTTCAAGCCGGAACGAAGCATGGTACGAGCCTGTTGTGATATCCAACATTTCCACATCAGTTTCCGCCACTTGTATTTCGGTAGCTCCCAAACCGGCTCGAGTATTGAGTTCCAACTGTGAGGGAGGTAGGGTTAGGAGATATTGAACGACCTCAGTTTGGTCGTGGTAAGCTGCTTCGTAGAGAGGCGTTCTGCCGAGACAATCCCGTGCATTGACATCGGCTCCTCTCTCTACCAATAACTTGTCCACGTCGACATGGCCTTGTTGGGCTGCGACAATGAGCGGGGTATTTCCGAGAGCGTCCCTATCTGAAATGTCGGATCCGCTGGCGAGTAGTACGCTTACGATGTCCTCGTGGCCAATGCTTGATGCCAAGATAAGTGCCGTTTCCCCGCGTGCGTTTCGTATTGTGACATCTGCATTGAAGGCCAGAAGAACATTAACTGTTGCAAGATCCTCAGAAGTAGTGGCACAATGTAGTGGTGTTAGTCCAGCCTCGATAGAGAAAGACTCGTCTGACAAAAGCGCCAACCCCTCAAAAGGCAATGTCGTTCTGAGGACACCACTTGGGGCATTCACGTCTGCCCCTTGTTCAAGTAACAGTTTGACGATGTTCGCATCCTGGCTCCTGGCTGCGCAATGAAGTGCGGTTTCGTCGACTACAAGCATTGACAAAAGATCTGCATCGAAGCTCTCGTTTCTCTCGGCCGCAGTCAGCTTCCACGCAGAACTTGGAGGTTCGCCTTGGAGATCAAAGAAGTCGACCCAATCCCACTGATTAGCTGGCTCTGCTTCATGGTGTAAGCAACCATATGGACAGGTTCTTCCCCGAATGTTGACATCTGCTCCCCGCAACAGTAGCTGTTTTACCATGTTCTGCTGCGACCTCTCCGATGCAATGTGAAGAGGATTTACATTGAGGCCTCCTTGCACATCGACTTTGGCATCATGGAGGATTAACAGATCCACAGCGTCATCGTGTCCGCAAGTGACCGCCGCTTGAAGAGCACTCCCAAAAAGCCCACCCGTGATGTTTAGATCAGGACGGCAATTGAGCAACGTGAGAACAATTTGACTAGATTGATCCCATCTGGCAACCGCAGCTTGAAGTGCTGTACCATACTTGCCACCTTGGGCGTTGACATTTGCCCCAAGCAACAACAATCTGACGACCATCTGTTCATCTCCGACAACTACTGCCGCCTGAAGAGCATTTCCATAGAGTCCTCCCTGCACGTTGACATTTCCGCCTGCGTCAAGCAGGAAACCGGCAACCCTTGTGTGTCTCTGAGCAATAGCTGCTTGTAAGGCGGTGCCGTACCTCCCTCCTGTCAAATTGATTTGGGCACCCTTATCCACGAGCACCTTAACAACTTCATACAGGCCTCTAGCCGAAGCTGCTTGAAGAGGGGTATCGAGAACCCCGCCTTGTACGTTAAGACCAGGGTCGTTGGCACCCCTGAGGAGGGCATCGAAAAGTGTCGTCGACTTGCGGGATCCATGGACCATGAGAAAGTACGCGAGACTTATTCTCGATTCCATTTCATCACCCAAGAGCCCAAGTTCAGTGTCTCTATCAAAGCGAGAGCAGCTAAAGATGACGTAGAAGGTCTTGAGACGGCAAGTCATGTCGCTCAATGCACCGTCCTTTAGGCATAGATGCCCCAAAAAGTGTTCCTGGCCCACACCCAACTTCTGTGCTTCTTCGGCATGGAAAAAGATGTTCAAAGTTGCATATTCCAGAAAGTCATATTGATCGCGGAGCTCCTTCGCCACATCGTCGAAATCACGATAGACTAGGGATACTGGGCGTCTCGGAAGTTCGAGAGGGACTTCCGGACATTCCAGAAAATTTACGCAGCAGTCCTTGAGCCTGTCATGAGAGATACCGATTGGGTTGCTCAGGAGCGCTGGGGAAAGCTTTCCAAGTCTTTCGTTGCGCAAGAGAAAGTCGCTGACGGACAGGTGAATGAACTGGGTATAGTGTTCTCGACCTCTGATTTCGTATACCTCGACCAGCCCCCTTGACCAGTACTTGATGCTCTTATGAATGTTCTCGTCGCTAATTCCCGTTTGAAGCAACTGGCTCAATGAGCCGGGTTCCACTCCAGATATGACGGCGAAATACAGCTCACGAGCTTTGAGCGGGCCGTGTATATAAAACAGAACCCACTGCAGAGTGAGTACCGTGGCATCCATATTTTGGTTGTCTTTCATAAGAATCTGCTCGAAGAGCTCCTCGAGGTCTGCCGGAATCTCCTCGAGCTTTTTGCGCATTAGCTGAACTTGGCCGTCGTCATCTGCCTCGTTCAACAACTCGACCACAAGCACCACCCACATGAAGATTCTCGACGACTGCTCCACAACAGCGGATCGTATGTCATTGTCGTCTGTCTTCAGACTGTATCGTCTTGAACTTGGCCCCTCTTCCACCCACCTGCGTCCATACTGCTTCCTTCCTGGAAGCAAACGGGCCACCATCAAATCAACGATACATCAAAATCATCGAGGGCAGTCGTTTCCCTCCACCTCCATCGACTTGGTCCTTCTTCCTCCTCGCCATCAACACTCGTCCACCAAAACCCATTTCCCAACAAACCAGCCATCTACACCTTGTAAACATGCAACGTCCCATTCCCCAAATACGACTGACTATTCCTATACCCCGTCCCAAACATCACGTACCGTCCCTGCACCACAATCCCGCCATTGAAATTGGTATCCAGCACCAACTCCTTCACGATCCTGCCCGTCCCCTTCTCCACAAACACCAACACCCCCTGACTATAGAAATACGCCGCTTCCTCATCCATCACACCCGTTCGCGGAAAGAGCACCATCCCATCATCATCGTCTTTTCCTCTCTTCCCTCGGCCCTTGCCTAACACAGTCGGCGCCGTCAAAGCAATCGAATTCGTCCCCGTCTCATTGACCCTCCTCTCCCACAACACTTTCCCACTCCCCAACCCCACCGCGCCATAAAACGCCGTCGACGGGAGTCCCGTAACCAAACCCATACGACCCACCCAGTGTATACGGCAAGTTATAGTAAACCGCCTCATCGTCCACCACCACGCCCCAGGATATCCCCCCGCCCTGCAAATCCGGACTGGTATTCACCTGCCACACCGTCTCGCCCGTCCTTGCCGACAGGGCATACATATTCGCATTCTTCTGCCCCGCCACCACCACGTCCTCTTTCAGCCCTGACGCTCTGGGAGGTACGAACCCGGGTGCCATGCCGAAATCCCCATCTGTCCCCGGCGGATCCTGCGTGCAGTTGACCTTGTCAATCGGCGTCGCCATGCACGCGCCGTTCCAAGCGTCCATCTTGGTTATCCTTCTCACCCAGTTCTCTTTCCCCGTAGATATGCCCACAGCGACAATGGCTTCCTGGTTCACGCCCCGCGGCATGCACTCGCTCGTCTCATTGGCGCAGTGCGCAAACTCGGGAGGGAAGGAGGAGACGTTTCCGGTGCCGAAAAAAAACTTGGTTTCGCGCTTCGTCGATGGAGGGTCGGGAACCCCATATGCCGGCGCCGGACCAGAACGTGCCGGAGGTTCCGGACGTTCCGGAGGGGAGCGTGGGGGGAGGTCCCATTTTAGGCGGAACTTGTGCGTTTTACGGGAGAAGGTGAGGGCGATGAAGTTGCCGATGAAGGTGCAGCATTTGTAGCCGGGGAAGACGAGGGGCGCGGGTTCTTCGTAGGAGCCGGTGCCGACGAAGAAGATGCCTTTGTGGACGATGGGGGATTGGGTGATGACGGCTAAGGGGTGGGTATTGACTTGGTAGGTGTCGAGGACGGTGCCGGTGCCCTTGTTCATGACTACTATGAGGGCGAACCTTTGGGTGCCGAAGTAGATAATATCGCCGTCGATCTGGGGGGAGGTGCGAGAGACGGTGTAGGTGAGGGCTTGGTAGGTGTTCGGAGGGGCGTAGTCGATGATGAGTTGGCTGACGTTGAAGGACCATTTCACTTGGCAGGTGGTGTAGTCGAGGGCGACGAAGTCACCGTTCCATGTTGGGTAGTAGACGATGTTGCCCTCGATGACGGGGGTGGCGCTGACGCCGAAGGGGTAAGTTTTACTGCACTTAAGAGTCAGGGAGTCGACGTTGGAGACCGTGAGGGCTGATTTAGGTTGCCATCGGTTCTTGAGGAAGTTGCCGCCCCAGCCCGTCCATGTTGATGGAGAGGAGGGAGAAGAGCGGGCGTCAGCTGCTGCGAGTGTTACTGGAATTACAAGCAGGCTGAGGGCAAAGAAATTAGTGACAGCATCGCTGCCGTGGCTCTCATAGGGCCTGACTCTGTCGGTGGGCTGGAAAAGGCGACAACGAAAAAGGGGTTGATTGTTGTTGTCTAACGGAAGAGGAGAAACGGAAACGAGGGCAGCCTAAATACCTGGAAGGGAGTGCCGGTGAATGGGCGGCCCAGTGCCATTCACTGGGCAACCTAGGCACGGACTTCCAACAGACTCTTCTGGCAACCTGGCATAGAGTGAGCAAAGAAGGGCGACCAGGCAAGAAAGGGTCGTTTTTCTGGGATCGAGTCCATAATATGTATGTCTTCGGTTCCTGACGACTCTCCTACCTGAGAAGACTATCCAATGAAACAATTGGTAACTGATACCATTCAACTACTTGAGTGTGTTGCAGCGCAGGTACGCCAGTTCTCACGAGAGCAACACATGGGGGAACGTTCGATGTCAGCGAGAAAGATATGTTCCTATTCGTTATCGCCGAGAGGTGTACATCTTCGGGTAACACTCACTGCATTCAACGATCCTTCCCGCTACCACGGTACGGTGCCCTTGCTCTGCAGTTTACGGACAGCGGGGGCTACCGTCTCCCGTCTCATGTTCAGGTGGAACACCACGGTTCTGGAACAGTCCTACTCTTTAAGTCAGTTGACACCAACCATATCCACTCGAGCGCCAATTCCATGCATATCGTGGTGTTATATGGCGGCCGCCCGGCCGCCCGGATAAGTTGGTAAAGCACTATCTTGACTAGTGTCATGTCGTTGAACCAAACTTCCTTGACCATGGTGGGAGTAGTTAACAAAGGCAGAGCGAAAGTACCCTACAGAACATATGAGGTCGTACTCGATCCGAATTCAATGAAGCCTGATCCATTCCCGAGTTCGCCCACGCTCTTCCACTGCTTCATCCCATCGGCTCCGGAGAACATATCCAACAGCGACCCGGGACGTTATATGAGGTTCACCGGGGTGTCGGAACAGCCACATGACGAGCACCATGTCCGGATTGGCATCCACCAAGGTCAGGAACTCCGGAGAGAAGTTGCCTCGCCGACTATATCTGTTCAGATACAAAACGTTCTGAACGTGTTCAAGGGAGAAGTCCAGGTGACCAAAAGAAAGCAACTCTACGTTTGTGGCAATGCCCATGTTGGAGGCTGCTGTTGAGAACTCACCGGGGAAGAAGGACTGCAGCGTCCCAGAGTCGACTCTCATCTCCCCAATAAGCTCAGCATTGTCCATGTTTTCCGACGCTTCAGGCGAAGAGAAGATGGAGCAAAAGTGAACTTGACCGGACGTTTGCAAGGTATGGTCGCGTTCTCGGAGCCGAATTGGAAAGCTGCAGATTGTGCCTCCGAACGCCAATACCGTCTTCTCGGCCATGGCCAGGTTCTGCCGCCAGCGCTCTTTAGGCGTGACGATGCGCCGACGCAAGACCGGTGGAGGGTTATCCCCGAAATAGTGATGACCAGGCTCCTTCCCTGGTGCTCGGAGCATAAGTTGCGCAACCCTCGCTATTCTTGCGTCTACTTGGAGGTAAGGGATATACCCTGGTGATGTCCGCACAGCATAGGAAGGTTTTCCGAACCGTAAGGCCTTCCACTCATCAACAAACCAGTCCAAAGTAAGTTCTATATTGAGACCGTCAAACCTCCCGAGGGGGTAAGAAATGGGGCCCGTCCACGAAGCCCAAGACCAAGATGGGATACCTTCACAACGTCGCCTGCTTAGGACACCATTTGGTTGCCACATTAGAGCTGTCCCCAGATAGGACAGGGGAAGGCCAGCGACCGCCATCCCTAGGCCGTCAACTATGTACATTGTGTACATTCCCAGTGACGCCTTCAGGATGTCTTTATCATGCGTAAAGTTTCTTGCGGAAAGCTTTTCGGCCATGGAGATGTAAGTTGCTGAAGCCTTTTGGGCATCGCCTCCAACTTCCATGTACAATCCTAAACCTTTCGGGTCTTCATCCCGTAGGTAGCGTTGATATTTCTCAGGAGGAATGCTTTCATCCAAAGGCAAGTCTTCGTTCCAGTTACCAAGTGCACAGCTGAAGTACGTTCTCTCTGGTGTAAAGAAGATGAACCGGTCAGAGCACGTTACTTCTTGAAGAGTCCATCCCCTTGTTGCCCATGTTGATGATGCTACAACTTCTTTGAACTCGGGTCTGTCGAGACAGAAGCGTAAGCCTCTAACGGTATGGTACTTGCTCGATAGCTGATCCGGGTCTATGTGTAGGATAGAGTGTTGTGCGCTGTCTCCGACGGCTGCAACAATTGTTAGGCTAGCCTGGGCGTAGATAACGTGCATCGATCCTATCTGAGTAATCGTATCCTCAGTAGAGTCTTGTTCAATGCAGAGGCTGTCAATCCAGATGTATCGATAACCTAAGAACTTGGTAACCTCGATGGCATCCAGGATTGTCTGTGGAAGCTTTATGGCGGGATTTCGGAAGGCGTCTTTCTCGCATAGGGTGCTGAGGTTTGGGCTTTGCAGGGTGAAGAACGGATCTTTTCCCCATACATAGCTGAGAGCGACGTATTCGACTTGTTGAAGGTCCGCATGGCCGTTAATGCCAGGATTAGTAGGTACTAATCTCATATCGACGACATCAATCAGCCTGCTCGGGGCCGTCTGCAAAGCTTCGATATTTGGTGCCGCTGACTGGTTGCACTTGTCATGGTTCTTGCGGCAGTATTCGAGACAGCGCTTCATCAAGTCCATGTCTCGCGTATCCCGGTCCAGTGGCTTCGGTATCATCAGTGTAGCCTCTGGGTTTTGGGCGTCGGCCATAATCGCTCGATAGTCTTCAGGGTGCAGGAACAACTGAAATTCGTTGTCGTCCACGTCTTCGGACTCACTTAAGGGGAGCCAGAGGGACAAAGCGCCGTAATCACAAACAGCGTCAACAGAAACCTGGAGGATCAGGTCCTCAGGATCGAAGATCTCGAAGTCATCCGATAACGATGAGATCGAGTTGGCCACTGAACTTGTTTTGGAGGTAGTGGTGCTTCTCAATGACTTCAAAGCTTCCCTGATCGTGTCAAGGGATATGAGCGTGTCCTCAACCGATGGCATTGACCTCATTGCGTGATAGAGATGCCTCTCTTTGACGCGCAAAATGAGACGAAGGATGAGTGAGCAGAAGCCGCACTCGTGGTAGCTGGAAAAGACATGGTCGATAGTTGCAAGTCTTATGTTGTCGGTCGAGTCGCGGGTTCCGGGATGGAAGTCTGACTTGTCGGTTGAGTTGAGTATCTCGTCTAGGCGCAGGGATATGGGATGGCAAGCTTGACATAGAGTGTTTCGGACCGAGGCAAATATCTGGCTCTCCAAAGCCGTGAGGGTGCGCTTGAAGTCTTCGATGCTGAGTTGAGACGTGGACATGATGGTTGCTCGTCAGCCGTAGGTGGTTGAGGTTTGCTTCGAAGCTTGACGACTCGAGATAATGACTGGGGCATATTTCATGTCAGCTTTCCCATCACTTCGAGAGGATCCATGATATACGTGAGCCGGGCACTAACCTAGCTGCTAGCGGGTGCTGACCACCGATGGCAGTGTAACCTCCAGTGCTTGACTGCGCCGCATTCCGCTTCTTCAGCCACCCAAACGGGATAGCGAAGTTCATCATTGTGGCTACCTATAACAGTGCAGCTTGTGATCGTTCTGGTCGTTGCCCCCGGCCACAGAATCCCTCGTCTGCGAACTGATGATCTGGGTTCTGCAATGGGTAGTCTTTGCCCTCTTGTGAGAAAGCGGAAAGCCAACAAATCGTGAGTCCGTGAGCGCAGAGCAGGGCGAATGCGGGGTAACGAGGCAATACACAACGCCGAATACGGAGAATGGGCAATGGTGTATGTAGTTTGAGAATGTCAACAAGGTGTTACGGCAGGACAGGAGACTGGAGTTGGCGATTATTGATATGTGAAAAGAGGAAAGAGAAGCGAAGGGAATTATGAGGACGCCCAGTTGATGTTGCGTGCTGCTAACACCGGCAACAGGCATCATCAGCACGTCCATGATGTGCACCTGCATTGAAGTTGCACAATGGAGGGAACTTTGTAAGGCAACCGCAGTCAAACTTCAATGAACATTCTTCCATCGTCCCTTCCCCATTTGCACGTTAGTCCCTTCCACCTTCCATGGTCCCGAGTGATTCGGCTCACGGCAAACCAACACTCAACCCTCCAACCGCAGCCTCAGGCAAATCCCCGCCAAGACCTGCCGGTGTCTCGAAACTCTCTCCCATACCGCCTTTCACGCCCGTGATCTGCTTCAACGTTGGCCTGCCCTCCTTGACCCGTCGCTCCTCAAACTCAAAGATGCGATAATCGCCATTGTTGAACCACCACCCAGTCACTCCCGACCTCAAGAACCCCGAATGACTGACAGCGATAACAGCCTTGCCATCCTCCATCTCGGGCCACACCTTCGCCTCAATCTCCTTTAACACGTCCTCTCCTCTTTGCATGATTGACTCCTTAGTGTACCAGTACTTCTTTGCCTTCTCCGATTTGCGGCTCTTGTCCGGCCAGACTTCGTCGACTCTCGAGAAGTCTACCTCTGGGAACTCTTTGGATAGCTCCTCAATGGATGAACCCGTGTCGCAGGGCTTGTCGCTGTTCTCTTGCCAACCGGCGTGGGCGATGATGGGGATGTTGTTTTCCTTGGCGTAGTTGCCGAAGGAAAGGAGGGCCGTTTCGATGGTGCGGCGCATGGGGGAGACAATGATAAGGCTGATTTGGTACTTATCGGGCACCTCGGTTTTGAAGAAGTGCTTGCGGAGGGAGCGACATTGTGTCTGGCCGAGCTCGGAGAGAGCGGGGTCGTGGATGGAATAATCTCGTGGTAAGAGTTAGTATGTGTGGGGTTGACTATGAGAAGGATCGGGGATACTTATTGTCGACATTGTGGAGGGCCTGAGCGTGGCGCACTAGGATGAGCGTTGGTGGCATCTTGATGCTGTGACTTGGTGATGGCTTCAAGGGCGATTCAGGGGGAAGTAAACAAAGGGTCCAGATGAGTGGAGCGAGTGGTGGTTGGATGGTCTTTGACAATTTGTAGCTTGAGAATGACTGAATACTGAGAAGAAAGCAGGATGCACCTGGTTAAAAGCAAAGGGGTCCTCTGTGCAGTAAGACACTTGTATGTAGTTTCCCTCGTGATGATGAGCTGAGGAGTTGTCTCGCATGCGCCACTGAGCGCGTAACCGTCGATCACCTCACTGTGGCAGCCAGGGCGAGATCCGCTGAAAGCCTGAAACAGCGCCCCGCGATGAAGCAACTGGAGGAGTGGGGCCAACCGTGAGTACCTTCTTTGATTCAACCAATCAGACGCTTAAGCCAACGAACAGTGACCGCGCTGCCGGCCGCGACACAGCAACTGCATCTCCAACTGCATCATCATCACCGTGTTTGGTTGTTCGACTGTTCAAGACACACACCAAACAATTGGCCATCAAGATGAATGTTGATGAGCTATTTCAAGTACGTAATATATTTCGCTTCCTTCACCAGTAGCAAATACTAACTTCGATTGTCTCCAGAAAGCGGGAGTCCCCAGCAAACGCAAGCTGGACCCCATTCGCGATCCGAACGAAATCTACAAGTCCGCCAAACTATCTTCCAACGGCAGCCGATACGCGCAGGTAGAAGACGAAGACGACACAGAGGCTGGTCCAGCACCGCCTCCCGAAGATGGAGAAGATGATGGCGATTACGGCCCCGCAGCTCCCCCGATTGAAGACGACGGCGACGATGAAGAAGGCCGCTTCTTCGGCGGTGGCATAACCGCCCAGGAGAAAGAGATTCTCGACTTCATGGACAGCAACACCGCCGCCCCAGCCGACGACCTCTTGACAACAGACAAGATTGACCTCTCCTGGCTCAAGAAAACCGCACTCAATTTCGAAAAGCGCATCACGCGCAACGCCGAGCTCCGCGCCCGCCACGAAGACGAGCCCTCGAAATTCATCGACTCGGAAGCCGACCTCGACGCCTCCATCAAGGCTCTCTCCATCCTCTCCGAGCACCCAGATCTCTACGCCGACTTTGCCCGGCTCGGCTGCGTCTCCAGCCTTGTGTCGCTCCTCGCCCACGAAAATACCGACATTGCCATTGACGTCGTCGAGATTATCAACGAGCTAACGGACGAAGACGTCGCTGCCTCTGACGAGCAATTCTCCGCTCTAACCGACGCCCTCCTCGAAGCCGATCTGTTGGGTCTCCTTGTGAGCAACTTCTCCCGCCTAGACGAACAACACGAAGCCGATCGCACGGGCGTCTACCACGCTTTGTCAATAATTGAAAACCTCTGCTCTCGTCGGGAGACCGCAGACCAAATCGGCAAACACACGGAGCTCCTAGAATGGCTGCTCTCCCGCGCTAAGAAGTCCGAATCTCCGACTGTTTCACAGAACAAACAGTACGCTGCTGAGATCCTCGCCATCCTCGTGCAATCCTCCCCCGCCAACCGCCGCCGCTTAGCCTCCGACGAGCTCAACGCCGTCGACACCCTCCTCACACTCATCGCCCCATACCGCCGTCGCGACCCCGAGCGCGGGTCATTCGAAGAAGAGTACATGGAAAACCTCTTCGAATGCCTAACCTGCCTAGTCGACGAGCAGCTCGGCAAAACCAAGTTCGTCGAAGCCGAAGGCGTGGAACTCTGCCTACTCATCCTCTCCTCCTCCGACATCAAGGGAAAGCTCTCCAAGCCCGCCTGCTTACGACTCCTCGACCACGCTGTCTCCTTCTCTGCGGAAGTCTGTCTCAAGATCGTCGAAGCTGGCGGTCTCAAGACGCTATTCACACTATTCATGTCTGGAGACAAGTCGGACAAAGACAAGAAGAAGGGCAAGGCGACGGCGATATCGAAACAGGACACCGAACACCTTTTGGGTATCTTTGCTTCTATGCTCCGGCATCTACCAGCTTCTTCACCTTCAGCCACAGACGAGACAACCGGCGCAGAACGTATCCGCCTCCTAGCGAAGTTCGTAGAAAAAGACTACGCTAAGACCTCGAAGCTCGTTCGGCTCCGCCGCGAATACGCCGCTCGCGTTAATCAAGTAGACGAAGCCATCAAAGCCGAGGCTTCTGCCAACCCAGATGACTTCGACGAAGATGAGGCCTTTTCTCGCAGGCTGGACGCCGGACTTTTTTGTCTGCAGACGATCGATGTTATATTGGCATGGTTGATTGCTGAAGATGATGGATGCAGGGCGAAGATCAGGGAGTTGTTGAAGGATCGTGATGAAGGGTTTGAGGTGCTGGCGAAGACGTTGAGGGAGCAGATGGAGGGCGTGGATGGGGAGACGGAGGAGGGGAGGGATACGGGGGAGATGTTGAAGGCTTTGTTGGAGTTTTTGGAGTAGTGTTTGACGGAGAAGGGAATGTTGAGGGCATGGGAAGGAGGTAAGAGAAAATGGGACAGGGCTGTTGTTTAAGTTGGTTTAAACGCGGATAAGTAATGATTGAGTAGCCATAAAGATACCATTGAGCCAAGGCTAGGCTCTTTTCTACCAAGTTGCAATGTCTCCGGCCTCGTTTACTTTGTCTCTTCAGTTTAGGAATTGTGAACCATCCTATTTCTTGCTGACCACTCACGCATGGCAAAGCCTAGTCGTTCATCCAAGCCACTGAACACGTAAGACGGAATAGTAACTGCAGCCAAAAATTGGGTAGGTAGTCAACAGTCATAACAAGCAACTGAACAAACTTAACGAAGCTCCGTCTAACAACCTAACCTGCATTCATGACAAAACGCCCTTCCGAAACCACCCCATTCTCATCCTAGCCTTCTTTCAGGTTCTTAGCTCAGCAGTACATTCATCAGAACCCTGCCCCTCCATCCCAACACTCTCACAAACCCAATCGCCATCTCTTTCGCCCCAACCAACCAATGCCTTAGTGAGCAGCCATAGCCTCAGGAACAGGAGTAAACACAGCATGCAGCAAATCCTTAATCACCTGCTCCCGGTTCTTGTTGCCGGCCTCCTTAATCTCGTGGATGCGCGCCTCGGCTTCGGCGTTGGCTTCCTCTTGGGCGGCTTTGTTTCCTTGTGTGTGCTACACAAATCCTCGATCAGCACCATGTCCGTCGCGGGGTTTGCGTTGAGAAAAGTTACTGGGGTGTAACGGGAAAGGGGAATAAATGGATGGGGATAGCAGAGGGAGGAGGGAATAGCGAAGACGTACTTCAGCCTCAAACTTCTTGAACTCAGCCTCCTTCTGCACCTTGTACGCTTCTATCTCCTTCTTGGCTTCGTCGCGCGCTTCGCGGACGCGCTTTGTGCGGTCTGTCGTCCAACGTGTTAGCCCGTCACCCTTCCTATCTCAGGCTACCGTCGACCGAGTTTCGTCTGTCCGTCTATCTCCGTGCTTCCGGTCCCTTGTTACAGTTGTAGAACGACTTGCGCCATCGACAGGATCTCGTTTATCTCGGAGGTGGGACGTCGAATGATCGTAGGCATCGGGTGAGGTTGATGATTAATGTAGTACGTACACTCTCTGGCTATAGCCCGAACCAAAGTTAGCAGCTGTTGTATGAAGACTTGATAGTAGCACAACACCGGCGCAACAATTGGCAATGACGAGAGGAGACATACCCTTCTGAACAATCTTGGCAGCATCCCTCTCAGCCTGTATAGCAACCCCAGGTCAGCCGTCTGTCCCACAGTATGAAACCCCCCCACATATCTCGTGGCAACTGGAAATCTAGGTTCGGTTCGAAGTCCCAAGCTAGATCGATGGTCCGTCGCAAGAGTGCGGGGGTCTATCGTAGGGAGTGTTGGTGAAGACGTACATCGAGAAGGAGCTGGATACCCGTCGAGTTCTGAGCCGACTATTTCAACCATCCCGTTAGCTTTCGTTATTCTTTCTTATGTTGGCGACATGTGTGCGCCTGCTGGACGTCGATGCTATCTGGGAACAAACCATGTTGATAGCTGTCTGTGTAGAGGAAGAGGTAGAGGAGGTGTCTAGGTTGGTAGTCGGAGCTAGAGGTAGCGGTGCTATTGCTTCGGAGTTCGGGTTGACGCAATTGTGACTAGGGTATCAAGAGTATCACGTATAGGTGCGGAATGGTCGTGTCGTGTCGGTCGTAAGCTCGTGATGTTGTAGGGTCGTCGATGCGTGGTCAATGTCGAGGATGCGATGCGATGCGATGGTCGAGGTCAAGTGGGTTTGGCGTTGGCGTCGTCGTACCTCCCCGCTACCGCTAGGCACATGGAGCGCTACAGTGGTCGCCCGCAGCCGCTGTAGCGGGACACTTTGAGCTTTGGCAGGGGCATGCGGACTGCGTGAGCCGCTCTGATGTCACCTTTGCCTGCCGCCGCCTCTCGCGGGCAGGGCAGCTGTGACAGCTCCCGTCCCCAATCCTCCGCCAAATTCAGTCGGTGAGCAGCGGCAGAATAGTTACCCGTCCGTCTGCGTCATCCCGTCGACTCCGTTCCTCGTCTGATCTGATCACAGCTTCCATTGCGCCGGTGTTGGTTACAGCTTTCTACTTTTCGTCACGGGTTTCTCTGTTTCTTTTTGTCTTTGTTTACACGATACACCTATAATCGGCGAATTCGAGAAAAAAAAGGCAACCATGTCCCGCGCCTCCAAGCTCACCCTCCTCGGCACCTCCACCTTTGCGCTCGGCACCGTCGTGTTTGTGCATTGGCAGCAGCAATCTGAGAAGGAGGTTCGTTTTGCTTTCTCCTTTACCCCTCCCCCCCCCCTCTACCAACGTTTTCCCCTCTATCTCTACCTCTGCTCGTACTTCTTCCCCGGCCTGACAATGCTGACAATGACATCCCCAACCCAACAGGCAATGCACGCCGGCGTAATCCGCGACATGGAACAACAACGAATCAAGCGCGAGCGCCAGCTCGACTTCGACATGCAGCGCGAGCTCGAGGCCGAGTACAAAAAGCTACAGAGTGTCCGCAATGTCACAGACGAGATGGACCCGGTACCCTCGAAACCCAGTGCCCTGGCGCAAGGGCTGCCGAAGCCGAGTGCGGTGTCTAGTATACCTGTTGGAGGGGCGATTGGGACGGGGACGGGGGAGAAATGAGGATGTCTGGTAGCTGAGAGGTGAAAGGAGAAAGAGAAAAAGAGAGAAAGAGGAGGGGGCTATAACGATGGTCCGGTCGCAGACTACAAGCTAGGGAGGGGAGGTTCCGACCCAGCGGACCCAAAAGCGAGGACATTAAGGTACAGCTGGGCTGGAGAGTCGAGAAGGCGAGCAGAAACGCCGCTTTCTTTTCTAGCTAGCGAGCGGTGCCTTTTCCGAAGGCCAAGAGGTACGCTTGGCAGCGTACGGATAGCCAGATGTTGCGGCTCTCCTCCTCGCTTTGTCTGATAGACCGACGTGCTCAATCCGTCGGTCTTGTCGACGGGGATGAGCTCGGCGACTTCCTTCAGGTCGGAAGTCTGCGGCTCTGAACCTTGAGGGGCAGCGGTCATGAACTGTATAACACTTGTATCATCACATCTCTGCTCTAGAAGCAGACAGGCATCTTGTACTTGTTATTTATTGCACATTCATTACGAGTTGTTCCTTTAAGGTATCTTGATTCATATGTGCCTCCTATGTTATGTTTGCGAACACACCATGATAGTGATAATCTTGATATATGTATAGTAACTTTGCGCGTGAAAACTAAACCACCTCCCCCTCCCTCGCAAATGCCCAGAGACAACCTGGAAACTTTGCGAAACTTGCAAATTGCAATTTTCGATCATTGTAACGCCAGAACGACCATTTCTATGCAACTTTTTGTGTCTCTTTCTCGTCTTTCTTCTTTCCGTCTTTTTGATCCCAAAGCACAGTCAAGGAAGCACCAGCATGTAAGAAAGAACCACTTCTTTTTGCCAGTGCCTATAAATGCCATGCCATGTACAAGGACCATGATAAGATAAAACCGTGATATCATAACTGAAGCTTTCCGCACCAACCC
Organism: Neurospora cerealis; assembly: GCA_009806085.1. Lineage (NCBI taxonomy): Eukaryota > Fungi > Ascomycota > Sordariomycetes > Sordariales > Sordariaceae > Neurospora > Neurospora cerealis. The sequence goes on from RAOY01000008.1 coordinate 563,066, forward strand.
CCCGGGAACCCACAAACTACCCTTAACGAACCGTGATGCCGGATCTGCTGGTGAACATGCGCGCGGCAATGTTCATCGACATGAGCTCCTGGAAAAGAAGCTTGGCCGCGTAGGGAATGTGGACCTGGGCGATCTTCGTCTTGTTCTTGCAAGGACGGCATTCGAAGGATTGCTTGGTGAGGTTTCTGCAGACAAGTCGTTAGCATCATATGGATCAATCAAAAGGGAAGAGGAGGAACATACGCAATGGGAGTCATGAGACCGCAAATCTCGCAGATATGAACTCTGAAAGCATCCGAGACCTCAAACAACCTCTCCTTCAAGAATGCAGCGGCACCGTGAGCAATCATGCAATCACGTTCCATTTCACCGAAACGGAGACCACCATCTCTGGCACGACCTTCGACGGGCTGACGAGTCATGATCTGCACCGGACCACGGGCACGAGCGTGGATCTTGTCGTCCACCATATGCCTCAACCGCTGGTAGTAGGTAGGACCGAAGAACACCTGAGCGCGAAGCTTCTTGCCCGTATGGCCGTGGTACATGATCTCGAAACCACGGGACTGGTAGCCATGCTCGCGGAGAAGGTTGGAGACGGAGTCGACCGTGACATCCGTGAAGGGTGTGGCATCACCCTCCATGCCCTTGAGGGCGCCGACCTTGGACAGCAGACACTCAATCAAATGGGCGATGGTCATACGAGAGGGAATGGCGTGAGGGTTGATGATAATATCAGGCGTGATACCCTCGGCGGTAAACGGCATGTCCTCTTGACGGTAAGTGACACCGATGGTACCTTTTTGACCGTGACGAGACGCGAACTTGTCGCCAATTTGGGGGATCTTGGTGGTACGAACCCTGACCTTGACGTAACGGAGGCCGTCCTGGTTGGTTGTGAAGGCGACGGAATCGACAATACCACTCTCCGTGCTGCGCAGCGGCGTGGACGCGTCACGCTTGACGTGCTGAGCCGTGCGCTGGCCAAGCTCTTGGTTATCTGGGTTGATAGGAGATGTCTTGCCAATGATGATATCGTCACCCGTGACTCTGATACCAGGAGCGATGATACCATCAGCTTCGAGCTTGTCGTAGGTGCCGTGCTTGGGTCGCAGGGTGTTGCTCCTGTCTGGCTTCTCGAACTGCTCGACAATGTTGATACCGACACGCTTCTCGCAGTCCGTGTAGGAACGGAAGAAAAGACTGCGGAAGATACCACGATCGATACTGCTCTGGTTCATAATGACGGAATCTTCCTGGTTGTAACCAGAGTAACAGGCAATGGCAACGATGGCGTTCTGGCCGGCAGGGAGCTCACGGAACTTGAGATATTCCATGGAGCGAGTGGTCGCCAATGGTTTTTGAGGGTAGTAAAGAATGTTGGCCATGGTATCCATACGACGGGAGTAGTTGGTGAGGAAGAAGCCCATGGCTTGCTTACCCATGGCAGATTGGTAAGTGTTTCTGGGCGACTGGTTGTGATCTGGGAAGGGAATGATACTGGCGCAAATACCGAGAAGCATACTGGGATGAATCTCGCAGTGTGTGTACATGTGTGTTGTCGGGTTGAATTTAGTCTTGATACGGCTGTTGCCACGGTTCGCGGCGTCGTCCTCAAATTCGCGACCCTTGAACTTGTGCTGACGGTAAGTGTCCAGATCTTCTGGTGTCATGCAGATCATGGCCGTCTCTTCCTCCTCGGCGTCAAGGTATTCGATAGCACCTGACTCGAGCAGGCCTTGCCAGCCGAAGTAATCCTCATGGTATTTGCCAAGCTCCTTATCCTGCTCAAGGCGCCTGATATGCTCCTTGGTAAGGATGAGCTGGCCCTTCTCGACACCAGAGTCGCTGTTGTCTTCTTGTTCGACAACGAACAACGGCCTCATGACTCTACCGGCATCGGAGAAAATCTTGAACTCTCTGTCACGAATGTCGCGAACCAGCGACACCTCGAAAGAAATGATGTTCTTGCGTCGGAGGTTCTGGACAAGAGTAACGAGATGCTTGGGATCTTGGTGGACACCAACCCAAGTACCGTTGACGAAGACCTTGGTGGCATTGGGATACCGCAGAGGCTCGTACTCTTCCAATACTTCCATGTTTCGGGCAATCATAAACTCGATGATGGGATCGGCCAGCGTACCCACGGAGACGAAGCACATCAGAGACAAGTTCTTGACCAGACCGCAAGCCTGGCCTTCTGGCGTTTCTGCAGGGCAGACCAAACCCCAATGTGTGTTGTGCAGCTGACGAGGCTTGGCGAGCTTACCGTCACGACCAATGGGCGTGTTTGTACGACGCAAATGCGACAGAGTCGAGGCGAATGTGTATCTGTTCAAGACCTGGGACACACCAGCAGTCGAGCTCATGGCCTTCTTCTGGTCACCCCAGTTACCAGTGGCAAGCGAGTACTTGAGACCGTTGGTAAGAGTGGAGGCCTTGATACCAAGGGCCAGGGAGAAGTGCTTGTTGGTATCAACGCAGCGCTTCATGTAGCCCATGAGATCCTGAGTCAGGCGTCTCACGATGCCACGGAAAAGCTTGGCCAGCAGAGGACCAGCCAAGTCAAGGCGCTTCTTACCAAAGTGATCACGATCATCGGTGTCTCTGCGGCCAAGGACACACTGGAGCAACTTGTGAACCATGTAGCCAAGGAAGAAGGCCTTCCTGGTTTCGCAACCTTCAGCCTGAGAGATATGGGGTAGCAGTTCCTTCTGGAGCATCTCCTTAGCAGCCTTGACACGGCTGTTGCGGTTCGCTCCCGTGTTACCGTTACCACGCTTGCCGATGTAATCCAGAGCGACCTCACGGTCCTGGATGCAGAAGGCCTCCTCAATGCAGGGACGAAGGGCTTCCAGCATTTGACTGTCGCGGCGGTCGTAGCAGATGTGGTTGAGAATATCCTCATCGGAAACGACGCCCAAAGCACGGAACACAATGGCGAGAGAGACCTCCTCCTTGACGTAGGGCAGGGTGACGCTCACAGTGTTGGCCAAACGACCCTTGTTCTGGTCAGCCTTTGTGTGCAGCCTCATCTGGAGGGAGGAGATGAGACGGGAGCCCTTCTCAAGGGCACTGCGAATCTCGGCCTGGTACGAGACGCTGCCACCAGGAGGCTTCTTGAAAACCTGGACGATGTTGGCGGCAGAGCGCTCTTGAGCAATCAACACCTTCTCACTACCGTTGATAATGAAGTAGCCACCCTGGTCGTAAGGACACTCGTTGAGGGTGAACAAGGACTCGTCGTCCTCCATGTAAAGGTGGCAAATCTTGGACTTGACCATGATAGGGATCTTGCCAAGGAACAGGTATCCCTTGAGGTTCTCCGGGTTGATCTTATCGTCCTTGGGTGGCTCTGGTGGCGCACTCTCCTCTTCAATCCAGCGCAGAACAGTCGGGTGCTCGCCGGTGCGGGCCATGTGGTCGTGCTCGTCATCGGTCAGCTGGTTAAGGGGCTTCTTTTCGCTAACGGCAATACGGGCGCGCTTGGTGACCTTGCAGTAGATGGGAGCCGAGTAGGTCAGGTTGCGGTCACGGCATTCGTACGGGAGAAGACTGATAGTCTCGCCCGTGGCTTCGGTGAGGGTCGGCCTGGAAATGATGATCTCTCCGAAATGAACGTCGTATCTGCGCAGAATGATCTCTCTGCCCTCGTCGTCGCCTGGGCTCGGGTGGTCCAAGGTAAGATCGGCATACTCGTCTATTAGAGATTGCACTGTGTCTGTTGTGAACTCGTTGAAAGAATCGATCTGCTGGGACACGAGGCCCTTGAGGTCGAAGTAGGAAGAGATGACTTCCCACGAATCCTCGGGCGTGATGGCGTTAGGGTCGGAACCATCATCCTCGTCGTCGAAAGTGGAGAGGTTCTCGTAGTTGTCATCATTGTCGTATGTGTCCCCATAGCCGCCATAGCTCTGGCTGCCGTCCTTTGCGTAGGCGGCCATCTTGCAAATCAGCAAGGCGAGCGGTGCAGATGGTTTGGCGGACGGGCTAGGAGTTGGTTGTCGAGCGGGCTGAGGGCTGGCTGATTAAGTAATCGATAAATCGTGGATGGATGGTAGATGGCGGACCGTGAATGGTGGCGGTCGGTGGCGGGGTATGTGAATGAAATATCCGACCGGGAATCGGCAGGCACTGACTAGGCGGTAACGCGACGACAGCGTCTGGTCTGGCTGCTGTTGGGGTATCCGGAGTCGATCAAAGAGAAGACGACGGTCGGTCGGATGCTGAGAGCGAATCGAGGATGTCGAAAGGAAGCAAAACGGGTATCGCGGCTAGGGTTGGCCGGCGATGGTGGTAGAGAATGGTCGAGGATCAGTCGCGCATCTACAGCTCGTCACTTTTCGGATTTTCCTTGTGGATGTCGGAACGCGACGTTGCACTCTTTGCCGCTTCAAAGAGATGCAGATTAACGGATCGAGTCAATCGATGACTTGTTCGGGAATAGATGCAGCGCAGCAGAGACGTCGACGGCGGCTGCAGGGAGTGGCAGGGTGGGAGGACAACGCGCGTGGAGGTCGCGATGTGGTTGAGGAGGTGGTGATGGTGGTTTGGGGAAAGTGGTCGAACGCCAGCGAGGGACGGAGTGCCACTCCAAAATCCCAGACAGACAAGGCAAGGCCAGACTTGGTTGCTGCTGGCAAGCGCAGACTGAACAAAGTCCAAGCTCCAGGCGGCGAGGCCAGAAGTGGATCTTGAAATGGCTGCTTCAGCAAGATGATTGGTTGGATTGCAGCCTTACTAATGCACCACAACGTCCAGTCACCCAAGTCCCCGCCAAATCCGGCCGGCAATGAGGGAGGTCAAAGGTACGGGAAAACGCCAGCCGGCGACAGCACAGCATTTGCATTTGCCTGCATTATAGCGAAACTTTGTTTGGGCGACATTTCTTCTTCTCCATACATTCGACGTTTTCAAGCGCATTCAACACCTCTCCTCTACGCTATTGTCGGCCATTTTGACTCTTGTGTTGCTCAGCCATGCTTTGAATTTTTCTCCATTCTTCTCCCTAAGTATTTCTGGTCTTTCCGCCGGTGCCTTTTGAAGGTTGGAATGTCTCGTTTGATGTACCGAGCTAACATACATCCGACATGGACCGTGCGTTCAGGTTGTCAACCTCAAGAGAGACATAATTCTTCGAACGCCATCCCAACAACTCATCAGATGAAATGAAAGTACTCGCTATGTTTTGGATCAAACCCTCCAGAGCCTACCCTCCTTTGCTGCCAATCTCCTGAATGACAATTCCAACGAACACCATAATGACGGCGGCATATGCGAGTGTCGCCGCGAAAACGTTGTCCACCGATTCCAAGTACAGCGACACCAAAAGGCCAAATGCACTGATGCACCCCGTTGCGACACCAAGATGGATGTGAAGGTTCCGCTGAAGAGCGAGAATCCACATGGGCGCGATCAGGAACGTAGCTCCAATTGCTGCAGCGCCAACGCGAGTCCAATAGGCTTTCTTTGCGGACATTGTCCGTGTGTTGACGAGAGTAGAGGCCGGTTGATCAGGATTGGCGTTGTTGAAGGCTTCCCATGGGCCCGTGGGGATGCTTGTTTTCCGTACCCGATCCATCCACCTTCTGTACCCTTCACCTCCATTGTCGGATCTCCGAGGCATCAAGTGTTCTAGGGCCAGTCCTCGTGTATCGCAAGCTGACTGAAATGCGGCCCGGTCATGATGTCGTCGGCTGGTAGCGACAAACGGGTCGGTGACTTTGACGGCAAACTTGGTCATATAATCATGATCTTGCACGGCTTGAACTAGTTTCAGAGGGGAAAGTCAGTATCTCCATGTCAGCTCCTGGTAAGGAATAGTGGTAAGGGAATATAGTGAGGGTAGGATGAAAGAAACTTGTCCGTCTCACCGTATTTTCTTAGAAGAGGGCCAATTTCATCCGCGCCTGATAAGGATCCCTCCTCCTTGCCCGAGCTGAGAGGACAGTCAAGCTGTACCTTGACTGTGAGGTCGATGAGCTTCGTGTGGAGGTATCTCATGTACATCCTCTGTATGTCCCCGAAATAAATGGCAAAGCCGACGTCGGCTTCGGAAAATGGTCGGCGGCCGAACCAACACAAGAAGCGTTCCACCAGGCCCAGCACTCCTGGCCGTTGTCTCGATATGAGACGGATGAACCCATTCTCGTACATTCCGCTTACATCCTTCCAGATACGACGGTTTCGCCGTTGTCTGGCCATACTGTTGCAATTGCTATGGTAATCAATAATCAGATATTAGGGTCAGCGTTAATTAGAGGGAGGAGAATTACGAAACAACGACGACTTAGCTGGAAACTTCAGAAGCAGTTCGGTCTTCTGGATACTTATTGTCCGCCAGTCATATGAGACCTGCAACAGTTCTTCCAGTCAAATTCGCCCCAACATGAAGGGCTCTGCGAATCATCACATGCGAATCGGCCTGTGAGCCTGCTGGGTAGCCTGGCGAGCCTAGGACTGCAAAGGCTGCTTACTTGCCAGGACACAATTGGCCTATTGGCAGCCAAGAAAATGCTATTGCAGCATTTCTGGGGGCGGTGTTGGATCCCAGCCCTCGAGGCTTGATGGCGGCCAATCCTCTTGTACGCTCAGGCTCTGGGAAGGCGCAACTGGCGGCGGCAGTCTCGTGTAACCACACTTCGGAATATGCATGACTGGAATCGTGACCTTTAGCGTAACGTACTGTTGTCTGCGCTAGAGATGGTACCTCCAAGTGCTTAGAGACCTTGATTGCAGTGTTGCGGTGGCTTTGCATTCTACTCTACAAGGTGCTGGTAGCCCAAGGCTTTGCCATGAAGGTCTTGATTGGATAAAAGCGCTCCGTCGGAAGATGGATCTTGATTCTTTCCTTTACTCTAGGATCTGACCAGAGGGCTGTCATATAAACACACCACCACGGATCAGGAACCTGACCACTGAACCATAAGATCATTTCTTCAGGTTCTGGTCCAGGCAGAGTCAAGTCTGACGTGGGCTACGGTACAGCTGAGTTTCCCAAGCATGTTTCATCAAAACACAGTAACCCCTATCCTTACGAGCATGGCTCTAACAAGACGCCGACAGCCAGGAAAAAGGGAACCCCAAACATTTCACCAGCTCTGCCGCGACCATGTCAGACACAAAGGTCCTACTGCGCCTCGGCTACAGAGAGTTTAAGAGGACACATTCAGTGACCCGCCGCACCCGCAACGCCGTCGTCCAGTATCCTGTCACAGGCACTCGCCGCACCCGCAACGTCGTCTTCCAGTATCCTGTCACAGGCACTCGCCGCACCCGCAACCTCGTCATCCAGTATCCTGTCACAGGCACTCGTCGATCCCATCTAACGGCCATGAGGGAGCGTGCTGGGGGACGAGCAAGCTTTCGCGAATACGAAGACTCAAGGCAATGTCAAGGCGTCGTGATCCTCGACCTGCCCATAGAGGGACTCCAATCCAACGACGAGAACAACACTCGAACCATACGCCTAGAGAATGAGGATACGGCCGAGGCGCTGCATGATATTATCAGGCTTGGACGTCTGTCGGGGAGATATATTAAGGATATCCCACGGGAGATAAAAAGGGATGAGTGGGCGATTGTTTGCCGGCTACCGGTGTGGCAGGCCAAACTCTCTATTACGCCTCGATAGTAAGGGGCCGGAGCTGTCACTACTCCGTCGCTTTCACGGAGCTCCAATTTTTGGGTGTTTGGGGTTAGTACATTGAATTCTCAAGCTGTATATTGCACCGACCTTGTGATAAGCTGTCGCTATCATGAGAAAGATCGGCCAGAATCACTTAGGGATTCTTCTATTCAAGGACTGCCTCGAAATTAGGTTTAAAGGTACAATAAAGACGCTTGGATGCGTCATAAGAGTATACCCAAGGTGTAATGTACTGACCGTAGCGTGTGGTTTATTCTTACACCTCTGCCGGCATGTAAAAGGTTAGCGGTGAATTTGCAAGGGTGGCGACCAGTGGTCGCGATCGGTCAGCCCGAGTAGCCAATGGTAGGGTGGAGGTACTCCTTCTAATAATTTCTGTAGCAAAATACTTAACTATTAAAACCAAGGACTTCTAAAGGCCTAGGATCCCACCTAAACTCATCACTCTTCTCATCAATCATTCTTTGCAACCACGGAAACTATAATGACAATGGTATTGGAACCTCCTTCTACCTCTAAGAAGAAAGCTATCTATTTAATTAGGGATAAACGGGTTTTAATTTGCTCTTTTAGAGAATACAGCAACTTTTTATATGTAGAAATTTCTAAACGAATTGGCTTCACTTTTCGTTAAGTCTAAAAAGCCTGCGTTGGACTACTTACTTACTAAAAAAGGAAACCAAAAAATAACCTTTTTAAAACTCCTTAGAAGAATACTCTTAGAGAATAGATAAAATTAAATCGCAATCATCACTTTATTTTTTAGAGTAACCTCCATTTTATTCTCCCCCTTTAACTTTCTACTGGAGAAAAAGCGCTAAGAAAAGTGTAACAGCTAGTGCCGTTATAGGTTATATAGTTCAAGTGCAGGTTCTAGGCTTGGCTCCGGCTGCCTCCTAGTTAGGGTATAAGAACCTCGCCTCTCTTATTTAGCTTTTCCTTTTAGGATTTCTTCCTTCTTCAACTTCTTGTCTTTAGTCTAAGTTAGTAAAATAGTACAATCATCACACTATCTAGCTACGCTGTAATAAAAAGCACTTTATTTACTTAGTTTTTAAAAGAAAAATAAGAAAGAAAAGGATTAGAAAATTTAATATTAATAAAAGAGAACGAATTAAATAGTACTAAGAAATGAGCCGTCGGCGACTTCGTCTAGAAAATTAGGAGAGTATTCTTATCTCTAATAAGACTTAAGCAACTAATAATCTAATGTAGAAATAATAAATTACTTTAAACAATAAAAACAATCCTAATAACTTCGCTTTAGCTAAGAGAAACCTTATAAATAAATACTTTAAGGATCCTTTACTAAAGGAAAAAAAGGGCCGTATTTTTTTTAAGAAAAAAAAAATTAGAAGTATTACTATTTATAAGTATATTTTTTTTATCCTCCTGATAATTACTACCTTTTCTCGAGAATACTAAAATAATAGTATTATCTTTCAATATAATAATACCCTTTCTTATAAGGCTAAAGAAACCTAAAGAGCAATGGAAGTAATAGGAGTTAATCTCTTAAGTAAAAAAAGGTTCCCTATTTATTCTCTAGATTTAGCACTAATTGAAAACGTTTAGCCGTAGATAAAGTCACTTATAGAATTGAGATGCGATATTCAATCATTAACACCTAAAAAGCTGAGGGAGGCTATTCTGAAAGCTTAAAATAATATTCTAGATGATTTTTTTTTTTCAAAGTTGGCTCATTCAATGCCAAAACAAATAAAAAAAGTCATCGAGAATAATAAAGAGTCAATAGATTATTAGACAATAAATTCCTAAGTATACTATATTTAAGACCCTAGTTTATTGTAGCATTTAGCGCCTTGGCTGTACCACGCTAACCTTTTACATGCCGGCAGAGGTGTACTTGTATGCAGCCAATTTGATAAGATAATGATAAAGATAACCTATCGATAAGTACCTACCAATAGTAGCCGGCCGTTTGCTTCAGTGTCGTCTTGTGTCCAGCCGCACTTTCCGTCATGCCCGCGTCCACCTGCCGTTGTCAACTTGACCTCATTTCCTTTGATCGCCAAGTTCTTTCCTCAAACATCTCATTGCATGGCAGCTACACAGAGGCTGAAGCTGTAAATACCGATCAACGTGGGATATTGAGTCCCTCCATTCCGAGCGACTCTCGAGTAGGTTTGATCTCAAGGCCGGCTACTAACAACTTGATGTGAAGAGCGGCTCTTACAGCGAGGTGGAGAGGCAAGTGCTCCCACACCCAACATCCAAGTCGACAACATCTCCATCAACACTCCGACTCAATAGCCCGAGTGGGGTGCCACAATCTTCCCTCAACTCGGATCCCCCTAGTGCTCTGTTGCTTTGAACTGGGCTGACTCCATTCACCCGCTCTACTTATTTGGTTTTCACCAATTACACGACAATCCATCACCAACGATTCATTCATCGTACGTCATGGGAATTATGCATCGCCAGTCAAGACTCCCAATTCGCGGCGGCAGATCCTACATATAACCGTGGCCTCATGGGGTAACCTCTCCGTCAGAAACATCGCCAAGGAACCCGTTCCGCAGTTCCGTTTAGATTGAGCACCGACATTCGGCTAGGGTAGCATCGTCGTCTTCTTGGAGGGTTCACGTCCCGGGGCATCAACCAGTCACCATCATCGATCGCACCAAGGAAACTTAGAATCCGTTCTTCGGGGCCCAGATTTGCCGCTCGCTACCGGCCACGATACTCAGGATCTGCTGTACCCCAGACATCCATAATCATCATACTCGGATTACCGGTACCCAGCGCAACCATCTTACGTCTGTACCTGCGCTCCGTTGCCTGTTCCTTGCATCGCCATATCCAACCTGCCGTGTTGGGGATATGATTGTCATGATTTCGGGCGCCACAAACCGCCATTGTTCGAGCCACTCGGCTGCCCACATATCCAGGATATGTGCCCGGTCCTGGAGAGGTGCCGGGTAATTAGAACCGAGTTCATGGATGGGTTGACTAGTATAAGAAGGCTGCTGGGACCCTTTGCCTTCCACCCAAACTCCGAGATCAGGCTTTTACACCTCAGACAAGCTACATCATGCGCTCCTCCGCTATTCTGCAAACCGGTCTGGTGGCCGCTCTTCCCTTCGCCGTCCAGGCCGCTTCCGGATCCGGCAAGTCCACCAGATATTGGGACTGCTGCAAACCATCTTGCTCTTGGTCCGGCAAGGCTTCTGTCAACCGACCCGTCCTCGCCTGCGACGCAAACAACAACCCCCTGAGCGACGCCAATGTCAAGTCTGGATGTGATGGCGGTTCTGCATACACATGTGCCAACAACTCGCCATGGGCGGTGAACGACCAGCTCGCCTACGGCTTCGCTGCCACGAAACTCAGCGGTGGAACCGAGTCATCTTGGTGCTGCGCCTGTTACGCGTGAGTTTCACTTTAACTCTGGGGTATTACTCAATGACTGACTAATTTTTACTCCAGCCTTACCTTCACTTCGGGCCCTGTTGCTGGCAAGACCTTGGTCGTTCAGTCTACCAGCACCGGTGGCGACCTCGGCTCCAACCACTTCGATATCAACATGCCCGGCGGCGGCGTCGGCCTGTTTGACGGATGCACACGACAGTTCGGCGGGCTCCCCGGCGCCCAGTACGGCGGCATCAGCTCCCGCAGCCAGTGCGACTCCTTCCCGGCCGCTCTCAAGCCCGGCTGCCAATGGCGCTTCGACTGGTTCCAGAACGCCGACAACCCGGAGTTCACCTTCAAGCAGGTCCAGTGCCCGTCCGAGCTCACCTCCCGCACCGGCTGCAAGCGAAACGACGACTCCCAATTCCCCGTCTTCACTCCTCCCTCTGGTGGAGGTAGCAACCCCTCTACTCCGACAACTCCTCCTTCGTCGGGTGGCGGTTCCGGATGTACCGCTGATAAGTACGCTCAGTGTGGCGGTTCGGGGTGGTCTGGTTGCACCAATTGCCCGTCTGGGTCGACCTGCAAGGCCATCAACGATTACTATCACCAGTGTGTCTGAATAGTGCCAAGTGGTATGCTGTGTAACGGCGTCCTTGACAGGTGCGAGTTGGGATGAGAAGGAATCGGTGGACAGCATAATCCAAGTACAATCTGAACAGTGTCATGGCATTGTTTCCTCACGCATACTTCAATCTTTTTGTCATGTTTATTACATCAAAGTCTGTCCGCATCTTGATCAGATCGTAGGCTTTGAACGCAGGCCGGATTACATGGTCATCGCGGGCACTGCGGAATATCGCTGGCTGCTCCTGTCAACAATGCATTGAGAAAAGAGGAGAGTTGTGCCGTCAGACTTTGTAACCCGAGTATCGACCGACCTGCAACTGCCCTCGTACAAGTACAACCCGAGTCCACTACCTCTGTCACCTCTGTGTCGGAGGAAGGAGCATTTGGCACGTTGCCATGATGTGACTTTCTTGATGGCGGTAAGCCGTCACATCTGCATAAAACTGACCATCAGCCACAAACCACTGGGGTCAGCATCTCGCACCTTCCGCGACTTGTTTGAGGCCATGCACGGTAGAGACATTGACCGGGCAAGTGTTCAGAGCGAGAACGAATGTCCATCAAGACATTGGGGTGGTCTTTGGGAATGTGCTTTCGTTCAGTGGGGTTATTGGGATGCAAGACAGGCGCGGCCAGACAGGATCTGGAAAAGGGAAACATGGAAGTGGGAGCCCTCCTCGATGTCTCCTCGTCTTTCTAGTTCGCACTTCCACTTCCATCCTTTCACTGCCACCCACCATCCCTCGCTCAACCCGACGCACCCGAAGCACTTTGACGACAACACCAGCGTGTTTGCCTTCATGAACAGGCCATTACCACCATGTCACCTACTCTTTAGCTGGCTTCTTCTGTTGCTGCCGCTGTCCCTTGGGCATCGCAACCTCTACGTATTCTTTTCTTTGCAAAGGTTTGAAGTGGATGGCTCGGAATCAAATGCCCCTGTTTTGCGTTACCCAGGTATGCAATTACCTCCCAGCATCTCTTCAGTACGCGTGTTCAAGTCCTACAGTCACCTGATATGCCAATGGGTGGAGCTCAATGGGAGCAAGACCTTTCCTGTCGACGATACTAGATTCGGTTCTCTATGGGAGAAATTCTAATCTAGCGTAAAATGTCCAAGACCAAAGTCTCATGAGGCTCAAAGCGTGCGTCCACACATGAGAGCCAGACTTTGCCGCTCCTGAAACACCGCTGAATGTCACCTCCTTTTCTGCAGAAGCGCTTCCTAAACCACTACAAACTCTTTTGACCCTTCATATCCAAACAAGCATCTCTTCATGCCCCCGTCGGACCCCAGACGAAGTCCCCCATCCCCCATTTTGATGTTGATGACGAGGTCCGTGTTACCGATGAGTGCCGTCAGGAGCTGAAGCATCTCGTGTTAGCCATCCCTGCCATCCGTCGCTGGTTCGGGGGAAGACTCACCACTTCATATCACATCTATCACCGCCACTTGCTTAGAAGCTGGTGGGGACAGCACGCTTGTTCTTCTCGACAATGGTGCCAACAGGAATGCCATCGACGACGCGAGCAGCCATGATGCCATCATCGGCGTCAGCAGCAGCCAAGCGGGGGTAGTCGCAGTCCGAGGTCTGAGCGCCGCTGTTCTTGCAGCAGCTGCGGAAGTTGGACAAGTGCTCGGAGATGGAGCTGGCGGCGCAGTCGTTGTCGTTGCGCCAGCTGCCGTTCTGCTGGTGGCAGCAAGACTCGGAGGCGCCCTTGTTGAAGCCGCCGTTGGAGTTGAAGCACTTGCAGGCCTCAGCGCCGGCGAAGAAGGCAATGGCCGAAAGGAGGATGGTGGAGAACTGCATTTTGATGGTGGTGGTCGGTAAGGGGTTTGGGTTGGGTTGTTGTGGTGTTGTTGTGATGGTAAGAGAAGATGTGATGATTGTGTTGGTGATGATATGGATGGACGAGAGAAGGAGGAAGGGCGAGCTTTTATAGCTGATTCTTTCTTCAAGCTCTTCCTACTCCTTCTCGTTCTTCCCGTCCATGTTCTCCTCCTGCTCCCCTTTCTCGCCTTCCCACACCTCGTCTTCCTACTCTTCCGCCTTCTACTCCTCCGCCTCCTCCTCGTTGTCACGAACCGTGCTGACAGACATGCTCATCCAACTCCGGGACCTACAAGCATCATGATCCTGACGACATCAAGTCCGGAGTCAATGGTATGTGAATCACCAACCACATCTGATCTCTGGCCATGCGAGGTTCTGCTCTCTACCTGTTCATGACCTGCCAGTTTGCAGCTCGATGGAACTGTTGGCTGAAGCTGACAGCCGATCACCACTCTCTGCTTGCAACGTGGTGGTTAGCGAGTGTCAATCAAATGACTTGAACCATGGATGTAGGGAACGGAGTTTTCAACATTGACTAGTGCGGAAGGCGGTGAGGTCGTTGATTGGTTGGCAATGAAGGCTCATAGAGTGGATGACAACATTAGCTTTCGGACTTACAACATCGCCTAAAGACTTCAACTGCGTGTTGCAACCTTCCTCATACGACTCGAAGGCCCGGAACACTGTGAGGCTCAGGTCCTTGCAGACAAGCTGACATAGAAGCTCTCTAGAAATTTGTTTACAGGTTTACCGCAAAATCTCGCTCATAACGGAGATGCTTTGTGGATCATACCAGGATTATGAGCCAATTTAATTGGCAAGGTGCTGCATATGTAGCTAGAGCAAGCTCAAAACACCCGCATAAGGTGTGGCCTTCCCCGAAAGAGCATCTCCGTTATGAGTGAAATTTTGGGGTACCCTGCTTCGAATCAAGCGAACTATCAACGTATCATCGTCGTTCTCGTGTTTCTGTGGCTGGCTGTTGCCGTTGGGGTTCACTGGCAAGGCCTCACAGCACAGGTCATGCGCAGCACAGGGTAACGTCCTGTGTATTACATGAGAAACAGTTGTTCACTCAAAGATATCGAGGACTGATCCAGGAGTGTGGATCATCGAAGCCAAGAAGAAAAAAAGTTGCATCGCATCCGCATGGTTGCCGAGAAGCGAGAAAGAAGGCGGCCACGGGCCACGGCATGTCAGTACAGGTAAGCGACACTCGGACTTTCAGATGAAGTCAAAGCACTTCTACGGCGGGAGATATTGCACTCTAACATAATGTTATTCTTGCAGGGCCCTCTGACGCTCTGCCCTTAGGGAGAGAGGAAATCCAGATGCCTTTAACTCGCTTCCGGCCCATATGTCCACGAGAGACTACATACTTACGGCCACGATTCTCGAATAGCTCTACAATCACTCCCTGGTAAGTTTGTATCCCATTCAACAGCTTCTACGGATCGTTCCGTGCCAGTTACGGCGACAGTTCAGTCCCCGCTGGGCTCCCCTCTTGTCTGCCTTCGCTGAATCACCTGGGGCTTTGCCAGCTGGGGTAGCATGATCAACAAACAACATGGATTCCGATCCTTGCCAGCAATAGGACCATTCAGGAGCCGCTCATCATGTCACTGGTAGGGCGTAGGCTACTCATTAGAGCTTATGCCTGCTACCTGCCATGCTGGGTTTTGATCAGATCATCTCACTGTGTGGCAAGCCAAGCAACGGCATTAATGGCTGTAGGGCGCGTCGGTGCTGCGGTCTATATGAGGCTTTCTCGTCTGGATCTCGGATCAAGGTAGGCGAAGTAGTACCTATAACATAAGCTGTTCGTTTGCTAACAAGCCTTTGCCGTTCTTAACAAGCTGCAAGTGGTCGAGATACTAACCGGTCAGCTGTCAAATATCCATGTCGAGATGATAAGTAAGAACCGCGGACGAGCAGTTGCAGATCTTGCAGACTCTTAACGGCAGACCCGATCCTTCGATGAAACGGAAACCAAAACAGGCGAACAAAGCCGGCATAAGTGTTGACGGGCGTAGTCGGTTATAGTGACACGGCATGTGTCAACGGAACGGTTAAACTTCGGCCCGGCTCTGGTCAACAAGCTTTGCGCTCCAATGCATCGCTATGGCTTACACAGCCGTGCCACAGACCCCTGTGCTTCTCAAGAGTAGTGTAGTGTACTACCCACACCCTCGACATTTAGGTTGGCTGGCAGGGCTGGATGGTTACTTGGTGGCTCTGGGCGGTCGCCAAAACCCTGTAGGGCGTCATGAATCTGAGATCCTGCGGGTGAAACCGCCACTTTGAAGCTGCCATACACGCCCATAGGGCTTGATGGGTAGAACCTCGACGCCAAGCTTTCCCGAGGCACCTTGATGGCCTCCTCATAGGATCAGGAATTCTGGATTTGCAGGGTCCAAATGCGGAAGGTGCGACTTTCTTCGCTTTTACCACTACGTTTCTGAAACCAATCAACTGACGAAATGAAGCACATGTCCAAGGGTCAAACGAGAAGCCTATGATGTGCCGTCCGAACTGTCGTTTTTTTGCGAAGCGAGAGGACGAACCTGAGGAAAGCAAGAGTGACGTTGCGGCAAAGCCAAGCGGATTGAGTCACTGACAGCAAAACTGGGGAGGACAAGGGATGTCAGCCAATTGGAATGGCGGCCATGGGTAATGCCAATGCTACCTCATCGTCCCGCAACAAAAGGGGTACCACCCCGTTACACTATTACACTATTGGAATGGAGGCTGTGCTACTACGGGGTATGCCAACGCTCGGCATCACATGTTTCGGTATGATTGGCTCTCGCTCTGCTGTCCCTTGCTCGTCAGCGTCGACGTTCAGAGTCCAAAGATGACCCTCTATCTGTTGAATACCCGCATATCCGACCTCGTCACATTCATTAGTATCACATCCTCTACCTGCCGAATACATGTCACCAGCGCATATTCCCAACTGGACTACCCACACATGAGCAAAGGCATCACATAGCGATGGATCCCCGTACCAGTGGTCAGCTCAATCCAGCTGCCCTGACGGTGGCAGCCGCTGTAGCTTTCACATCCCTCGTTCAGTACGTGGCTTCTAGAGCTACAGAGTCTGAACTCTCCTCGGAAGCTGTGTGTTGGATGATATTTCCATTCCTCTTCAGGCCACAAGCCAAGCCCTCGACATATGTACCACCGTTAGGGGATGTGACCCCTACCAAAAAGCCGACTGGGTCACTACGACTTTGGGGCCCAGCGGTTTGTATTGCTGCCCTCAGTTTCTGTAAAACAGAGTTCGGTGCGGTCGTCTGCTTGTTTGTAAGCCCTCCTGGTTGATGCGGACCCTTTCACGGATACTTGTCTGCCGCCATTTGCTCACACACACATCTTCAATAGCCACTTGCAACACCGTTACTGTTCAAGGCTCCAGAATATCTCCAACTACGGACTGGCGCTTCGAGGTATGAGACTACTAAAGAAGGAGCCTTGCCTCACTTGATCATTAATACGTTCTGGGGGTCACTTCTGGCTGCTGCAGTTGCCGTGTACGGCTTGGCAGCATGGGACGTCAAGGCAGCTGCGATGGCGGTGATACCGTTTGTGGTCCTCGTCGGCCTCTTCGTGTCGTTGACGCCCCTAACGGGAGAGCGAGGGCGCTTGAATGCGTTCCATCTTGAGTTGCAAGATGTCATCAGGCCTCTCTCCTTGCGGATCGTGGGTCTCTTGATCATCCTGCAGTTTGTCGACATCTGGGCGTTTGGTTTCCCCAGAATAGATGGTGTCTTGACTGTCTTCCTGGGATTAGCGAAGGCTTTTTCGTGGTACTTCGCTGTTCAAACTGTACGTCAGTCCTTACCAACGTCTTCGTGGATTGGTTGCAAGGACGAATAACGCTGACATCTTTCACAGACAAGATACACACCGGAGTCATGGCGACTTGTAACCGTGACAGCCACGTTCGGCTTGGTTGCAACTCGTAACCCGTACACAGAACCTTCAGACATTCAAGCCCTTGCGAACGTTGTTGCTTCACTTCTTGCACTGGCTCAGAGCATCCACATGCTGCCGAAGCACACGAAGCAGCGAGCCCTGCTCTGGAGCTTTGTTCTTGTTCCCCTCATGCCTTTCCTGGCCAACATGGTTGCAATTAGAACTGCCGAGTCTGCAGCACAGCAACTGGCTTTACAACATCCCGGCCAGCACCCGGTAGCACAGCTAATGGGGAAGGCAAAAGCAGACTTCGACAGCATGTTGTCCAGACAGTCAAAGACTTACGAAGAAGCTGTCGAGGAGTACAAGCGTCGATACAAGGTTGAACCACCACGGGGGTTTCGGGGCTGGTACGACTTTGCCGTGAAGAGCCAGTCTCCGATCATCGATGACTTCGACACCATCTACCACTCAGTGTCGCCCTTCTGGAAACTTAGCGGCCAAGAGGTAATGGACGTAATGAACAGGGCCTATAACACGCCGTACAGCGAGTTATGGCAGTGTACCTTTCATGGCAACACCGCAAAGACCGGGTGTTGGCATCCGTACCGCAATTTCGACAGACATCTTACCCTTCTGTTCGATAAGGTGCTGGGAGATCTGGCGGGGGTCCTTCCTGACATCCAGTTCGTTGTTAACCACCTTGACGAGCCGCGGGTGGTCGTTCCACCTGACCAAGACGCCGCCGGCCCGCGCTTTGCTCTTGCCGATATGTCTCACAAGCCCGTTTGGAAGGAACTAACAGCTCCCTGTTCCTCCTCCTCATCCAAGCTCAACAACACAACCTACGGCCTCCCCTTCGTCACTTCTGCCGCTTCCTCCCTCGACATCTGCGCCAACCCTTCCTACGCCAGCACCTACGGCCTCTTCACCTCCCCCGTCTCCCTGCGCCTGCTGACCGGACTCGTCCCCGTCCTCTCCACCGGCGCACCATCCACCATGTCCGACATCCTCTACCCCTCCGCCGCCTACATCGAGTCCGGCTTCATCTACGATCCCACCCGCGACATCCCCTGGGAGCAAAAGTCCAATAACCTCTACTGGGCCGGCTCCACAACCGGCGGGTACACCTCCTCCTCCTCCTCTTCTGCTTCACAATGGAAGTCCTTCCACCGCCAACGCTTCGTCTCCCTCGCCCAAAACCTCAACCGCCAACCGCATACCTACCTCCGCTCCCTCAACGGCGCTATCACCCGGGTCACCTCCCCCTCCCTCAACAGCCGCCTCTTCTCCGTCTTCTTCACCCGCTTCCAATTCTGCTCGCCCTCCACCTGCCGCGCCCAACGCTCCTTCTTCCGCACCAAATCCTACGCCGATAAAGACGAAGCTTTGCACTCTCGTCTCGTCTTCGACCTGGATGGCAACGGCATTTCAGGGCGGTATTACAAGCTTTTGGCATCCAATAGCGCGGTCCTCAAGCAGACTTTGCTCAGGGAGTGGCATGACGATCGGCTGGTGCCCTGGGTGCATTATTTCCCGGTGAGTATGGGCATGGAGGAAGTACCGGAGTTGGTGATGTATTTGACTAGTACGGAGGAGGGGAGAAGGAGCGCGAGGGAGGTGGCGGAGAGGGGGAGGGAGTGGTGGGGAAGGGCATTGAGGGAGAGGGATATGGGGGTTTATTTGTATCGGTTGTTGTTGGAGGTGGGGAGGTTGCAGGAGAGGGGGAGGGGGAGGGGGGAGCCGAGGGTGGTGGTGAGGGGTGGCTAGTACGCTAGTGGTCGTGTTGTTCTGGTGTATGGGTAGGGCAATTGGATGTGTTTTCTTTCGTGGAAGGTTGGATCAGGTCTTGGGTAGAGTGTTGGTATGAAAATTTCCCGTCTCCCACTCCTGGGTAGGCAGTGACGGACCTGACGGTTTGTCTGGTTGTATGAGGATAGGAAGGCATGAGCCAGTGGGTTGATTTTATCACTATTTGGGTCTCGAATATGCCAGTTTCTGTGTACCCGTCGGGACTAGAAGCGTCCCTCCCCTAGCCGGATAGACCGAGCGGTAGATAGTAAATATGCACTGCCTGATTGGCTCCTTGGGGATAATCCGTCGAGTTAATGTACTATCGCGAGCATATGAACATAATCGCTGTTTCTGTTGAAAGTGAAACCGTATCTTATTCGCCTATCGCCACTCTAGAATTATTCATTACTGTAGTACATATACGTGCTGCATGCTACACGCTCTGCACATTTTTCCACTCTCCGAAAACCACATGCAAATACTTCCCTTGATCATAAGTCCCGCAGGCAGGAAAATCCGCCTCCAGTACGTGTGAGAAAATGCAACGGACTTCCGAAGTCCTTCGGCGTCTGTGCATTGCACTTATTTTTCACACGGCCTGGCCTCTTCGCATTCAACATGCCTAGGCAGAGACATTTCCCTGAAATTCCTACTGTGTATTTCCCGTTTGTTTCGGCCTTCGCCTTGCATCAAAGATCCAACCGCTAGTTGGTCGACTCTGCTTTCGACTACGGTTCTTCCTTCCCACTTGGAGATGTTCGAACCGGTGCCCCGACCAGCTATGTGATCTTGGACTCCAGTCGTCGTCTCACGACAGAACTTCATGTTCTCACAACACCACCACCCGGAGTGACCTCAATCCGAAGCATACTCCTCATCTCGTCCCTCTCTTGGCATTCCCCCATCCTTAACACCTGTTCTATTGCCATCACAAGGCTCACACGCATGGCTCAGCATAGTATCAGTAATGCATTCAAATTCATCAAAGCGAAGCAGAAAAAATGGAAGCCATCCCTTCGAAAGAAGTTCGCTTGGCTCAAGACCAAGGACAAGTCAAAACTTCGCGATCTCAACACCATAAAACCCGGAAGCTATCCTTCAATCCGCCTTGACAGAGCTGAGTCGCTTGACGGATCAAGCAGCAAAGTGTATTACAAACCTCGCGAACCTCCCTCATGTCAGAACTCATGTTCGGCGTCCCAGGTCTCTCAGGCATCATCAGAGACATATGTAGGGTCCCAAGCACCCTCCTTCGTCGGGTATGGTCTATCACTTGATAGCCCGGTCCTCGGCCCCCGTTTCGACGCCGAACATTTTTCCTCCTGGATGCTTGCAAGCAAACCAAAGCATTTCACACCAACTCCCTTTCAGAATGTCAGTCTGGACGTCTACATTGCCCATACCAACACTCCAGGGAACATCTATTCTATCCTGCAGGATTACAACTCCAACTCAAGTGATTGGGAACTGACCGAGCCTATATTTGCTGACTACAGCAATGTGCCCGTACCTGAGATCCCGAGCATTGGCGATCTCCAATCTGGCAATATCTTCTCGGGTCGGCCTAGATCTTCTAGCATTAGCACAACCACAACAAGGGACAGTTACATCACCGCAGCCAGTTACCTGGACTTCGAAGATGATTCCGATGGCGGCGCCAGCATTCGGTCGGACACCCCAAACACGTCCCTTTTCGAATCACCGGGCTCATATACAACCTCGGCATCGTCAATCAGCTCTTAGTCATGGACAACTATTCCGACATTAACCAGGAGCCTCCCGGACAGATACAACCTCAACTACCCCCTACGCAATGATCTCTTCGCCGCTAATCCAATTCCGGAGAACTCCACCGATGTCAGAAATTATCACATATCTGAACCAGAGAAGCGACGCAAAAACCTTCATCTCCCCTCCTCCTCCCAACGTGCAACGAACCAGAAGTCCTTCCCAACTACGATCACTGTGGCCTCTTAAGTGGGACCTCAGCCTCTGTTGAACATCAATCGGGCGTGTGGCTCAGTTGGTAGAGCGTTCGCTTAGCATGTTTCCGAGCATGCGAAAGGTCCTGGGTTCGATTCCCAGCTCGTCCACGATTCATTTCTTTTTTCTTTTTTTTTTTTTTTTTTCGCCTGATTCGCGTCAGGAATGTTTTCTTTTTGTCTCATTCGGCTACGGGTTTTGTTTCAAATGACTGCTGTAGGTTGATTTGCGTAAGAGACAGCTATGCTGAAGAAAATCAGGAGTGACTGACAACTTGCACCGATATATAATCGACCCAGTGATGAATACACACTGTTAGCACAGCGCAAACAATCAACTACGCTGAAGTGTTGTATATTAATTAAGATACGCCAATGAACCCAATCTTGTCGAGGTGATTTGTTTCTAACGCTGAAGCAGCCCACTTCGAGAATCCCGTCTCACTATATCCATCAACGCTACCGCCTTCTGTGCTTTCCTCAAGAAGTCATCCACGTTCTCCGGATTACAAAGCTCTTGTGCCATGGGATGGCACACTGCGTTTCTCACGTCCATGGCTTGTACGAGAGCTTCGTGTAACTCACTTGGCCAGATTCCTGGGGAGACAGGATAGGGATAATCGAGCAGACGCTTGATGGCGCCAGAAGGCCTGGTGGTTTTCATCTTTTCGCCGTCTATATTGTTTTAGGTAATCGCCCCATTTTCTCCTTCGTCCATTTGGATAAGAGAGGGACCGTCCGAAAAGCCGATGCTGTTTTGAAAATCCCAGAGAGATTGGGATTTGTATTCTACGAGGCCAGGGAACTGAAAGTTGCAGAAGTCAAAGAATGACTGTTGGGCGAGAGCCAGAGCGCGCTTAAGGTACTTGAGGCTCTGTTCAGCGGGGAGTAGCATATTGAAGATTGGAGATTCGGCCGGGAAGATATCGCTTGGCGCTGATGCTGGTAGACTCGTAGAGAATGACGGAAGACCGGGGAACGAGAATTGCGTTGGAGCGAGGGTGTGAGAATATGCAATCATCGGCTAGTTAGGAGCAGTAGGTAGGCCAAGTCAAAGTGAACACCCGGATTTCTGTGCACGGGGATATGGCACCTAGATAATGTAGGGCAGCTAGCTTACGAAGGTACTATTGTAGGTAGCTATCCTGAGTGCATCAGCTTATCCGATTGTGCCTCCGGACTTTCATCATTCCCGTTCCTGGCCAGAGTCAAACTCTCCGGAAGGCCGAGGGTGGAGGGCGGAAGTGTAGGCACCGCTCCGCTGCCTTGGTTGAGTGGTTGAAGGGCTCCTGATCAAGCCGCTTGGCTAAGAATTATATGTCCTCTTTGAGGTTCGATTATGTTGTTCCAAGCCCGAATCATGTATGGTCGTTGCCTCTTATCACATTTCACTCTGATAGAATCTTGGTATTGCCGTTATGTGTCGTCCCGTCATGTAGGAGCCCGATGCCGTTTGACCGGGACGTGTTAGGCGGTTGTTCCCGCCGTTGACGCTAAATCTTATAGGGCATGTATGTGCACTGTAACACACCCGACTTCGAGATAACGACTTGTCACTTCTCGCGCTCCAATGTCCGGACGTTGGAGGTTCGGGGTTCGGTGACCGTTGCAACATTTGAAGCCCGACTAGATGACTGGTTGCCTCTTCTGGTTTTGGCATGTGATGTTCTTCAGTCTAGCAACAACGTCGTCAAAGCTTGTGAAGTCGAGACCAAAGCGGAGCGAGCCAATATCAACTGAAGGACCCCACCGTATCGCCCAGTGTTGAAATGTCCGTACTGCGAAGGGGGGGGGGGTCTTACGAACTGTCCACGAGCGGTCTTTTGACTATACGGTATTTGGTGACCTATACTTAGAGTACTCAAACCTCTTAAATATTTAAATATACCAACGTCTCAGTATTGGGACATCCGGTAGCTATTTGACTATCGATTGACAACCTTTTAACTGTCCGATTATTTTGAACGTTTGGAAACTCGGACGTTTCGCGGGGCGGGACAATCAATTGATACTAAATTGGCAGTCGTAACCAGTTTGACATCAGGGGTTCGCGAGGTGCTTCAGTACAGATCGAAAGACCCCCCCCCCCCCCCCCCCCCCCCCCCCCCCCCCCCCCCCCCCCCCCCCCCCCCCCCCACA